>RJWM01035680.1:0-18729 GCA_004363535.1 Dasyprocta punctata
TGAAAATAATACTTGCATCTTTTGCTTGCTTTTTTCTTGAGGTATCACTCACATTAATTGCACATATTTTAACCTGAGTGCAGTGGTGCACACTTGTAATCCCAGCAGTGAGGGAGGCTGAGGCAGGAGGATTGCAAATTCAAATCTTGCCTGGGCCATTTAGAAAACTCTTGTCTCAAAATAATGAGCTGGTAATGTCGCACTCTTGGGTTCCATCTCCAGTAGTGAAGAAGAAGCAGCTTTTTCAGTGCCCAGCATGATTCATAATCACAGCCACAGACCGAGAGCCAGAGCGCACCCAGTACCCCGGGGGCCTCCTTTGCAAGGACTCCCCGAACACCAGGCTGTCCTTGCTGCTGCCAGCCAGCCCGGCCGTTCTGCCCATCCCTCGGGAACTCGATGGCTGGCGGCGCATATGGGTCCCTCCCTGCGGGACGGAAGTGCATGGTCGGCTTTGCTTGCAGTTGCTTCCAGCGCTCTTGAACTCGCCTTTTGGTGATATCCCAGCACAGAGAGCTCAGGAAGTTCCAGTAATTCTAAAGTGGGATAGAGGAAAGGCAGGTAGAAACGAGACGAGGAAATTTAAAATTGTACTTTTTTGTGTGCAATGTTGCCTTTTGCATTTTTTTTTTTTTTTTTTTTTTTTTTTGCGGCACCGGGAATCGAACTCACATCCTCGCACCTGCCAGACAGGTGCTTAAGCTGCTGAGCCAAACTCCCGACCCTGGATTTTTGAGGCAGGGTAGCACTATGTAGCTCAGGCCGGCCTTGCGCTCACATTGTAGCCCAAGCTGGCCTCGAACTCACAACACTCCACCTACTTCAGCCTCCCGGGTGCTGGGATTAAAGGCGTGCGCCACCACACCCGGCTTTGCATTTCTTTTTTAAATTTTATTGGCACATTTTAGATACACATAACGATCACACTCATCATAGGGAATTTGCCCCGAACGTGATACATCTTCATCTTTTTTTCCCATTCCTCCCCCCGCTTCAACCTCTCTTCCCCTGCTTACTTGCAAAAGCTTTGGTTCCATTTTTCTTTTTATTCTTTTTTTATTTTCCCTTCTTTCCTTTCCTCCTCCCACCCCCAAATTATACTTTTTAACTCTTTTTTTTTTTTTTTTCCAGAAATAGGGTCTCACTATGCAGTTCTGCCTGGCCTTGAACTCACTATGGAGCCCAGGTTGGCCTTGAACTCCAAGGTGATCCTCCTGCCCCAGCCTCCTGAGTGCTAGGATTATAGACGTGCATCATCTCACACACACACACACACACACACACACACACAAAGAAAATTTGTACCTTTCAGAAAACTAGATCTCCAGGACACAGTAAAGTTACCAAGGTTACAATGCCCTTCTCGCCCCTGGTCCTGTGGTCAGGCTCCTCAGCCTTAATGTCCTGCTGGTCTTCAATATACCAGAGGTCTATGCCTCGAGGACACCCCAAGCCACACAGGCTCCCCCAGCTCCGGACACAGTGCATCTCACTCTCCAGCACCCCACTCCAAGCCTGAATGGTTTAATTCTGCCTAAGGAATCTGCCTGTGGCCCCTCGAGTCTGCAGTTTTTCTCTGTGACAAGCTAAGAGCCTATGATGTGGGGCGAGTTGAGGTCTCCATCGCCCCTCTTGGGACCCTTTCCAGTGATGGTTCTGTGAGACTTTTGATGAAAAGGAAGCTGCCCCTTGACTTTCCCCACCTCAGAGCTGGCCACTTGAAACTTCTCATTCCTTTTTCTATCAAAAAAATAAATAAATAAATAAAAAAAAAACAAAGAAAAAAGATAGCTGAGCATGGTGGTGTACAACCATAATCCTAGCACTCAGGAGGCTGAGGCAGGGGGATCACTGTAAATTCAAGGCCAGACTGAGATACACAGCAAGACCCTGTTTCAAAAATAAAGACAAGAAAGTGCACAGGAAGAGCAGTTTCTTCCCTCCCTCTCCCTCTTTGTCCTGGAGCAGGGATGCTGTCTCCTACCCTCGAATGTCAGAGTTCAGGCTGCCTGGCCTTTGGACCCCAGACCACATCAGGTTCCCCTGGGTTCTAAGATTCTCAGCCTGGGGTGAGACTTTCACCATTGTCTTCCTTGACCTAAGGTGTTTGGATGGGGACGCAGCCCCCGGAACCCCAGAGCTCCAGCCTGCAGGTGGCTTCCGCGGGTGCGGCCAGGGGAGCCCAGTACCTTGATGACTGCTCCTTCCATGTTCGGTGGCTTCTGTCTCTGAGAGGCCCAGCTATCCCACGTTTCCTTCGCATGTGACTTTCTCCCTTGGCTCCTTACACTGAGAGAAGCCAGAGGTTCATGTGTTTGTTCTTAGGGCTTTAACCTGGCTGGTTTCGCTCTGCCGAGGTGGTGGACCCCACTGAGCCCTGCCAGGCCCACTGCGTGGGTTCAGCTCCCGGGACGTGCTCTGTGCGAGTGTGTGTGGATTGAACTCAGGGACTCCAGCATGCTAGGCAAGAAGTGCTCTACCACCGAGCCATACCCCCAGTCCTCTTTTCTGTTTTTATTTTGAGACGAGGTCTTGCTAAATCACTAAATTGCCCAGATTGGGCTCAAACTTGCAATCTTCCTGTTTCAGCCTCCCAGAGTACTGGAATTACAGGTGTGTTCCACCAGGCCTGTCTTCATATGCTGTGTTTTCTGCCATAGTTTGGGTCTGGAATGTCCTCTAAAGGCCCATGTGTTAAAGAAGTGGTCCCCAGACTTGACACTATTGGAGGGCAGCTTGACCTTCAGGAGTTGGGGCCTAGTGGGAGGAACTCTGGTCACTGGAGCCAAAATAAACCTCTCACGAGACAAACAAATACTGACTGATATATATGGAAGGAACAATGTGTTTAAAGAAACCATTTTAAAGAAGCTAAGACCTCCTGTGAGTTGGCGGCATGTAGAGGCTGACTGTGGGAGAGCCAGACACCGGCCCCTTCTGGCACGGGCAGGGAAACAAGAAGACCCAACGTTCTCCCCCACCATCACCCCCATAAGCGATTAGCTGATCTGGAGAAACACAGGCTGTGATGATAGCTAATGAGGTAAAATACAACTTAATGCTTGTAGTGCTTAGCGTTTCACTGACCTTGCAGGCCTAAAGCTGGTAGTCTCATCTATTCAGAGGATAAGAATATGAAGTGTAACATCTATGGGGATCTCCTTTGGAAGATGGTGGCCATTGTTAATTCCCTATTATCTTGTTTTGAAATCCTGTATCATTCTCATTGTTTTGTTTGGTTGGGTTTTACTCTATTTTGTCTTGTTTGATTTTGTTGTATCTGATGGCATGGGCAGCTATTTAGATGATAACAAGATAGATAATGGTAGCCACTTTGGATTTGCTATTATCTTGTTTTGAAGTCCTGTATTGCATTCATTGTTTTGTTTTTATTGGTTCTATTCTGTTTCTGTTTTGTTTGATTTTACTATGTCTGAAGGTATGGGCAGCTATTTTGAAGACAACAAGAGGCATTATGGTAACCATTGTTGATTTCCTATTATCTTGTTTTGAAATCCCGTGTCACTTACACTGTCTGGTTTTGATTGGCTTTATTCTGTTTTATTTTGCTTGGTTTTATTCTTTCTAAAATAAAATTAAAAAAAAAAGGGCCAGGGGTTTAGCTCAGTGGCACAAGCACCTGCTTGGCAAGCACGAGGTTGTGAGTTTGATCCCAGGTGCCAAATAAATAAATAAATAATTAAAAAAGAAACCAAAATACACCTTTCTCTTTGTAAGTTGATTGTCTCAGGTAATTGTTATAGCTACACAATGCATTTACTTTTTGTTTGTTTGTTTATCTTTTTGAGACAGGGTCTTGCTGTATAGTTCAGGCTGCCCTTGAACTCACTTTATAGCTCAGGCTGGCCTTGAACACAAAGTGATTCTCCTGCCTCAGTCTCCGGAGTGTTGGGATTATGGGTATCACCATGCCTGACTTTCCATTTACTTTTAACTACCATATTTTTTCAGTTCCCAGGAAACTTTCTTTTCCTCTTGCCCTTTTTTCTTTTTCTTTTTCTTTTTTTTTTTTTTTTTTTTTTTGTCAGTACTGGGGATTGAACTCACAACCTTGCACCTATATCAACAGGGTCAGTTTTTAAACTAGAATAGAGAGAAGTTTGGCCTAACACCATGCATACTGTCACTATGTCAGTGTGGAAGTAGGCAAAACCAAGCTGGGCTGGTATTTAGGATGAGTATCAGAGGTGCACAGCAGGGTGACCGCCATACTGGTTAGGAGAAGGGTGGGGGTCAGTTGTTAGGATCGGGCAGCCCAGGCAGGGTGCAAGGATGGGCTGTGTTCTGTGTTAAACAGGGTGGGGGCACACGGCTGGTCAGTGTGAGGACAGGATTTAGTTGGGACACTTCTATTTATTTTAAATTTTACTATTTAGAAAGGAAAAGGGGGGCTGAGGGCATAGCTCAGGGGCTTGCTAAATATGCATGAAGTGCTAGGTTCAATCCCCAGCACCATAAATGGATAAACTAAGTCGGGAAATATAATGAAGACTGCAAAGCAAAAAGTGAAAGTCCTTGTGCCTTCTCCTGCCCAGAGTGACTCAGTGGGTGTGCCTGCATTTCTTCCTCTGGACCTTTTCAGCCACTGATGCCCCTCTCTTCACACACATGTACAGGATAGGAGTTTTCTTTCTCTCCTTTCTTCTTTTGTTTCTTTTCTTTTTCTTTTCATTTTTAACAGTACAGGGGATTAAACCCAAAACTTTCACACTGCACTATATTCCTAGCTCTTTTTTATTTTGAGACAGTCTTGCTAAATTACCAGGTTGGGTTCAAATTTGTGATCCTCCTGCCTCAGCCTCCCAGGGATTATGGTGGCTTCTATTACATGAGTTTTCCTGTTTCCTTTAAACAATTCATGTATCACTCTGCATCATTTTTTTTTTCAATTCATGGGCTCAGACACTAAATGTTCAGGCTGCCTTCCTTTTAGCCAGCACACAGCTCTTTATACAGTTTTAACAGAGCCCAGCACCACGCCTTAGGAATTTCTACATGGCTTGTGAACTTTAAGTAGACAACAGATGAAGCCAGGTGTGGTGGCACATGCCTGTAATCCCAGTACTCAGGAGGCTGAGGCAGGAGTATCGTTGTGAGTTTGAGACCAGCCTGGGCTCCATAGTGAGTTCAAGGCCAGCATGCATTATACAGTGAGACCCTGCCTCAAAAAAAAAAAAAAAAAAAGTGGAAAGGACAGATTCCAAGTACTAGTGCAGGGCCAGGAAACCAGGCTCACCTGGGGCAGTTACTACTCCCCCTGCCTCAGTTTCTTTACTTGGGAATTATAGTAACCATAAAATGCTTTTAAGTAGGGATCAGATACAGCAGCCCAACAGTGCCAGGCACAGTGCTGACTACAACACTTATAACAGGAAATGCACCACTGCTGCCTGTTTTAATGACGGTAGCTATCAATTCTCTCTCTTTTTTTCTTTGGTACTAGGGATTGAACTCAAGAACTGTCCCCCACGGAAAGCACCGAGCTACATCTCCAGTCCCTTTATTTATTTATTCATTCATTCAGTGTTTTGCTTCCTACATAGCCCAGACTGGCCTCGAACTCATGGCAATCCTCTTGCTTTAGGCTCCCGAGTGCTAGGAGTATAAGCATGCACCACTACGCCCAGCTTCTATTTTATTTTGAGACGGGGTCTCTCTAAATTGCCCAGATTGGCCTCAAATTTGTTATCTTCCTGTCTCAGCCTCCCAAGGGCTAGAAGCACAGCTTTGTTGTGCTTTGTTTGGTCTTTGTTCTTTATTTTGAAAATTGCCTTGGTTCTTCCTCATTTTCTCTTCTAGATGGATGTTAGTTCCAAAACTAACCCTAATCCTGTCAGGGAAGAACGTTTTGAAGTTCTAGGGACAGTGACATCTTTACATATGGTCCATCTGGAAGCTGGCAGTGGTATGCCTGTGGATTTCTCCCTCCTTCCCTCCCTCCTTCATTCAGCCTATGTGTACTGAGCACCTACTACAACCACATTCAGGAACACAAGAGACAGACGCAGCCCCTCACAGCAGAAGGGATGGTCAGGGTGACAAACGTCCAGTAAAACCCCAGCGAGGTGGAGTTAGGCTTCGAGGAAGGCGGAAGTGCGCTTGGGGGTGTCACAGCCGGGTCTGGCCATGAGAAGCTAGGGGGCGCCAGGACCAGGCGGCCTAGGGGGCTCTTCCCTCCACCTGGACTGGCAGGTTGGTGCCAGGCGGGCCCTGGGCTGTGACCTCCTAAGGGCCTGGAGGCTGTGGCGCCCGTTTCCTGTCTCTGGACTTCGCCCTTTCCCGGGTCCCCTGGAACTCTGTTTTTTGACTGAAAGATGTGTGCCGGAGCTGGGGACCCCCTCACCTCTACTCCTTGCACCTTTTCTCCCCCCACCCCCGTCCCTCCAGCTGGGGAGGGCAGAGTTGTCCCCAGAAAGTAGCAGGAAGCCTTTGGTGACCTTCAGAGCCGGTGACATCATCATCGGAGCTGCACTTATCACCGGGACAGAAGGATAGCAGGAGCCTCGCCTAAGTGGGCAGTGGCGGGTGGGCACGGGCTGAGGCAGAGGAGGACGATCAGGCCAGGGAGGCGCTGGGGAGGGGTTAGGCTCCCCGAGTCGCACTCACAGCGACATCAAGTCCCGCCCGGTCTCGGCGTCCCGCACAGCATTGTCCTGACTCAGCCTCAGGCCAGCTCCCTGGCAGGAGTGAGGACCTAGAAAGGGAGGCAGAGGGCAGGGCAGGATGGGCCCATAGCAGCCGGGGCACAGGGCCGGGCACCCCGGGGTCCTGCCCTCCGGCTGGGCTTGCAGGTCTGTGCCAGGCGGGCCCCGGGCTGGGACCAGGTCCGCCCCGCGCGGGAGCTCGCGCCCCGCCGGCCCCGCAGCCCGGGCCGCCCCCGCAGCAGCCCCGGCCCGGCCTGGCTCCCGCTGGCGGCGGCCGCCAGCACAATGCGGCTCCTTGTTCCCGGCCCGGCCTGGAATTGGCCCATTTCCTGCCGGGCTGTGGGGCCTTTTCCAAGGTAAACAAACAAATAGCGAGAAGCTGGGGCCCGCGGTGGAGGAGGGGGCGCCGGGGTTTCCTCCCCGCCCCAGCCCCGCGGCCGCAGCTGCTGCAGGCCCAGGGCGGGGCGGCCCCGCAGGCCCGGAGCCCGGCAGGCGGCAGGCGGCAGGGCCCTGCCCGAGGCCGTCCTCGTCCTGGCTCCCGGGGCGGTGCTCCCTGGGGTCCGCGGTGGGGGGCGGAGTCTGCGCTGCAGGGAAGACGCCTCAGCCCGGAGGGCGGCTCTGCCGGCTGTAAAATGGGAGCTTCCGGGGTGAGAAGGGCAGAGCAGGGACGCGGGGCAGGGAACCCACGGCTCGCACTTACCCTTTCCCCACTGTTCTGTGCGGAAGACGCAGCCATCGCCCACCGCCATTCATACATCCTTCATCCTCTGTCCCTCTGTTTACCCGTCCTCTGTCCACCACCCGCTCTCCACCCGTCCTCCGTCTGCCGTCCATCCTCCGTCCACCTGCTGAAGTCCAGTCACAGCCGCTCCCCGCTTCCAGGAGCAGCACCTCCAGAACTAACGCTTGGCCTCCGTCTCTGCCTCCCCACCCCACAGCCCAGGTCTCTCCTTTCTTCACGTCTTCATTCACCAAGCGCTTGCTTGGTCCTGGACGTTTTAGAGAAAGGAAAAAGAAAGAATGCAGAGGGCTGGGGATTTAGCTCAGCGGCATAAGCACCTGCCTGGCAAGCGTGAGGCCCTGAGTTTGATCCCTGTACCAAAGGAAAACAAACAAACAAAAAAAAGAAAGGATGGAGGTGGGAAAGTGGCCTTTGCCTTGGGGCGTCTTGTTGTGTAGCCAAATGGGAGTCTGAGGATATATTCAGAGAGATCTTTGGATTCCTTCAAAACTTAAATGTTTAATTTTCCTTTCAATGAAAACTTTTTTGTGTTTTTGGAGACAGGGTGTTCTCATGCTGCCCAGGCTGGACTAGAACTTGTGATCCTCCTGCCTCAGCCTCCCAGACTATGGGACGACAGGTGTGTGCCACCATGCCCGGCTCAGTGATAACTTTTAAGGGTTACGTTACTGGTGCAATGAGAGACTGCTTTCGCAGCGGTCCTTTGCCATTACCACGCACCCCTTTAGACGAAGGCCTTTGTTTCTTGGGTGTGTTTTCCAGACTTCTTCCCAGGGAGTCAGGGAATACATTTCCATGGCTTCTGATCACTTTGTCTCTTTTAAAAGAAATGCGTGCCACAGCAGAGCAGGGCCCGGGAGGCTCAGTGCCCACAGCCGTGTCCTGGGTCCCAAGCAGGACCCAGAGGAGGTGGGCGGCTGGAGTTAAGGGTCAGCAGGGCTCAGCATCCCATTACAGCAGAGGGCAAAGGCACTGCCTGCCACGTGGTTGCTGCCTGTGCCTGCCTCGCTGTCCCTGCGGCGTTTTATCCATCTGCGGTCCAGGCACAGGACCAGGGCCTGGCGCACACTGGGCCAGCGCTCTGCCGTGGAGCTGCACCTCAGCCTTCTGTGGCAGCCACCAACTTTCTCTTTCTACCAGCGACCTCTGCCATCCATGTGCCAGCCTGCCACCTCTCCCTGATGTCCCCTCTGAGTTCTGATGCCCAGTGTGGCCAGTGACAGAATCCCTGCCTCCCTCCCATCCTCACTGTGCCTCGGACACCACGTCCAGCTGGAGGCCCAGGTCTCAGCCCCCTGGTCAATTCGCCCACTGGTCCCAAGGGCCCCGATGCCAGCAAATACCTGAATCTGCTCTGCTCCCTGCAGCCCAGCATCCTCTCCGGACATGGCCACTTGCTCAGCTCATCACTCTGTAGGAGCCAGGCCGTAAGTAAGATGAAGAGGGAGCCTTTTCTCCCCTGAGTAACGACTTCTGCCCAACTGCGTAGGATCCCTTTGGAACAGCAGGTGCTGTGCACACGGAAGTCAGGCTCCTTCCATCCGGGGCCAGGCCCTGCCGCTTGCCTAAGTGCAACGAGCCAGCTGCAGGGTGGACATCTCTCTTCAGGGTGCAGAGAAGGAAGAGAAAGGGAAGCAGCAGGAGTGAGACTCCCAAGGTGGAGGGCAGCTCTTACGCAGCACAGCTGCTCAGGAAGGCTGTTGAATGGGGTCCCTGCCAGCCATGTTTTCGGGGCTGAGCCAGCCTAATGGCCTCCTCCCATCACAGCGATACCTGGAATGTGTCTATCCAGGGCCAGATAGTATAAGGGTCTGGGGAACTGACATGGTTACTCAGGGATCCAAGCACTTTCTAGCTCATCACATATCCCTTAAATGTGCTTCTTGTTGTTGTTTACTTCTGGGCCCAAAGTGGCAACTAGAGTTCCAGCCATCACACCCATATTCTAAGCAATCCAATAGAGGAAGAAACAAAGAATGGGGAGTCTATGTATTGGAGGTTTTCAGACGGTGACAGGTAACACTTGTATTCTTAACCACCTGGCCAGAACTAGTTGATAACCACACAAGCTGCAAGACAACAAAGAGATTGTTCTTGGTGGCTGTGTAATGCCTAAAATTCAGGGACTTAAAACCTATGGAAGGAGATACCAGGGAAAATCACCGTGGGGAATGAGATGGTGGATCAGTGAGTTTGATTATTAGTAACCTAGATTATTGCTCAGCAATGCCCCCTCTTCCACCTGTTCCATCCTTCATGTCGGGCCACGTGGCTTATTGGCCCAAATGTCTGAAAACAGAGCTTTGCCATGTGCTGGTGTGTTGGGGTCAGCTCTCCTGGACCACTGTCTTTGGCCATGGGACCCACATGTTCCAGCCCCACCTTGGCCCATGGGGAAGATGAGAGAATTTGGCCCAGACCTGGGCCCACCTGTGGATTAGAGTCACATGAGTGAGAAATGAATGCTTGCTGTTTCAAGCTTCTGGGTTTCACATAGTTTGTTACACAGCAATAGCTGACTGCTACAATCAGAGGGACTTCCCCTGAGGCACTTGATAAGTGACCAGTTCTGGCACTTGATCAATGGGGCTTGGGTGTCTGTTTGTCTGGCCTGAATGCTGCACTGAGTGAGTTGGGTCTCCTGTGAACAAGACCCCCAGGAGCAGCCCTGCTGCCTTCCTCCCAGGGCAGAGCAGCAGTAGGAGCTGATGGTGGCAGCTGTGCCCCCAATGCACGGTGAGGAACCAAGCCACAGAAGAAGCAGATGACATCAGACTGTGGCCGCCTGGTCTTGGGGCCAGTCCTGGGCTCAGACACCCCTGGAAACAGATCCAGGCACCTTCTCTTCCTTGCCTGGCTATTCCCAGGAGGGGGCTGTGGTCCAGCACATACATTTTTGGAAGCAGGCAGACTTTTGCTCAGTCTGGCACTCTTACCTCCTGCCTGGGCCCACTTTACCTTCCTGTTATCCAGACCTGTGCCTGAAGGGAAGTGTGAACCCCAAATTCAAAGACTTGTCTGGCCCTGGGCAGAGCTGGCTTCTCCCACTGAGGCCCCAGGGCCCCAGGTGAGCTGGGCCCAGCTGCAGGGTGGGCTCCCCAGGGAGGCCCGCATGCCCACAGTAGGGAGAGGCCACGCAGGACAGGCCCGAGCTTCCTCTCGAAGGGCCCGCGCGAGGCCAGGTGTATTTATAACCCGGGCCTGGAGGGGACCAGGTCTCACATAAATCATGCTGTTTCCTCGACAGGGGTAAAAATAGCCCTGTGGCATCCTGCACATGCCGTGCACGGAACAGAGCTGGCCGGGCTGCCTGCACCCCAGGCGCCCTTGGTCACGCTGCATGACGTGCTCAGGACCAGGTTTCCACCTCCCGGTCCTCCCCACACCTGGGAGGGTGCTTGTCCCCAAGGGAGTAGCTGGGTCCCTTGGCATGGGGACACCAATTGAGGAAGGATGGAATAAGTTCTGGAGCCAGGCAGTGAGTGGGTAGATGGAGGGAACCCCAAATAAACATCTCAGAGCACTGTGAGGCCCTCCATTATCTGACAACAGGGGAAACTGAGGTGGGAGAGGAAGGAGGACCTTAGAGCGACCTTGCATGGGACTCTGAGGAGAAGTGCCTTGGGGTGCGCAGCGGGATCTCAGGGGACAGCTTACAACAGAGACTCTGGGGGTCCCCCAGGCTCCCCAAGATAGGCTTCGGGGGTGGGGAGCAGAACTCCATGTCCCACAAGCCCCCCACCGCTCGAGAACCACCATCCCTGCCTCGGGCCATGCTCCTGCTCCTGCCCTTCACACCCCCACTTCCAACCAGGGCCCTGGGAGGAGGGCGGCAGGACAGGCCAAGGCCATCTCCCCCACCTCTGCCTCCGTCCCTCCCCCTTGGCCTGCCCAGCTCTCCAGCTGTCCCTCGGTCAGCCACGGTGGGAAAAAGTGACTGACTGGAAAAGTGACCTATCTGGGGCACAATCACAGCCTGTCCTGGCCCACGGGTCCCCTGTCCCAGCCTCCCTTGGGTGTGGGAGAGGCAGCTTCTGGGGGCTGAGTCCCTGGCATCAGGGCCTGGAGGAGCTGAGAGGGGACCAGGCGGTGCTGTTGACAGAGTGACAGTGGCACAGGGATTTGAGCAGAGGCCTCTGGTGAGAGCCCCCGCGGCTGGGTGGCAGTGGGGACCTAAGCTCAGCACTGTCGCTTGGCTTCCCACAGGGTCTCCGCCCTCAGTGTCCAGGACCTGGGTGTCCAGCCGCGCTCAGCCCAGAGGTGGCAGGGTGCCCTCGCCACCTCCTGGAGCGCAGCCCTCCCCTCTGGCAGAGCCTTGCCCGCCCGGGGTCCCGGGCTCTGGGGTAGCCTGTGATCCTGGGCACCGAATTCATCTGATTAGACCCGAGTGGTGGTTCCCGCCACACCACTCCCAGGGGCCCCGGGAGGGGGAGACTCAGTGCCAACTTGGGGACCCCGTCGCTCATTCTGAATGGGACAGGAATTATTTCAGGCCTTGGAGTAGGATAGCAAGGTCCCTGTGCACATGGTGCTTGCCCTAGAGAATATCACAGTGAGGGATTAAAAGTAGAAATTCTAGAGTCAGTCGGGCATGGTGGCGCACAGCTTTAATCCCAGCACTGGGGAGGCTGAGGTAGGAGGAGCGTTGTGAGTTTGAGGCCAGCTTGGGCTACAACGCAAGCGCAAGGCCGGCCTGAGCTATATAGTGCAACCCTGGCTCAAAAAGCCAGGCTGGGAGTTTGGCTCAGTGGCTTAAGCACCTGCCCTGGCAGGTGCGAGGTTGTGAGTTTGATCCCCAGTGCCACAAAAAAAAAAAAAAAAAAAAAAAGGAAATTCTAGAGTCATCTGGGTTCAAATTCCTGTTCTGGCTCAACTAGCTGTGTGACACTAAACAAAATACTCAGCTGTTCTGTGCTTCACTTCCCATGGGTGAAGTGAGGCTCACGCTGGGACCTGCTCTGCTGCTGGAAGGATGGAACAGAATGCTGGCTACTAGCCAGGTGCAGTGGTGCAGGCCTGTGATCCTAGCACTCTGGGAAGCTGAGGCAGGAGAATTGCAAGTTTGAGCCCAGTCTGGGCAATTTAATGAGGCCTTGTTTAAAAAAAAAAATGTAACGGAAGACAGCAGAAAATGCTAGGAAGTCGAGTCATCTGGGTTCTTTCCATAAAAGGACAAATAAATAATATTAAAGTTGACATACCTAGAGGATGGGACATGGGCAAGGTAAGGTATATCATATGCACATGTAAAAATGCCACACTGAAACTCACAGTCATTAACATGCACTCATTAAAAGTGTATATTGGGGAAAAAAGAAAAAGGAAAATATCCTAAAAAACCTGAGAGGATATATTAATAATATCAGACACTTCTAAATGCTTTACAGAATTAATGCAAGACTAACTCCTAGCTGCTACTATTGTACTGCTTTTTTCTCTTGGAACAGGATCTTCCTATGGAGCCCAGACTGGCCTTGAATTCTAGGGGATCCTCCTGCCTCAGTCTCCCAAGTGCTGGAACTACAGATGTGCACTACTATGCCGGCTCTGTTGCACTGTTATTTATCTCTCAGGATGAGAAAGGACAGCAAAAGCAGAACCGGAAGCATTGGCGGGTGTGATCTAGAATCCAGGCTTCAGTGTCTTCTGGGCCAGGCGAACACCTGCCGGGCTTGGGGACCACGGCTGCAGTGACAGGGGCACTGCTCATCTGCAGGAGGTGGAGGAAGGGCCTCCGCCCAGCACGGCTCTCAGGCGCCCTTGGAAATGGTCCTGAAGGCATGTAAAAGGGCGAATAAACATTCGTTCAAAAAACTCGACTGGAAGGCGGGGAGAACAGTGAGAGCCTGTGGTTTCTGAACTGAGAGCCGCCCCAGCCCTGAGCGCACCAAGATGGAAAATCCGCTCTGGCCTCGGGCGGCCGGGGACAGGGCTCCTCTGCCCGTTCCCTTGGAAGCTTTCTGCCCAGGAGGGCCAGGAAATGAGAGCTTCTCCTCCTGCCCCCAGCGACTGGGTCCTTGACCACTATTCCAGGCAAGTGTGTCCAAGAGGCGGGGTCTCCCAGTTGTCAGCCAGCACCTCGGTACTTACTGGGTGTGCCACCTCTGGGGACCCCGGGGTCCCTGTCCCCTCCTAAGATGGAGGTTCCAGGTAGGAGAGGAAGCCAGGAAGATGGGAGCCTGCTCCGAAACAGGGGCCCCCGGACCATGGAGCACCCGTCTCGGAAACAGCGGTGCTATTCCGAGAGAAGCTGGACCGCTTTGTGCCCGGCCCCAGAGCCCTGGCACGGAGATTCCACCCGGGGAGCAGGACGAAGCCTAGGACGGAGTCCTGGTCCCCTCCCTAAGGAGCCACTTTCCTTGGCAGCACAGCCTGGCGAGGGCGAAGCAGAGGCCGAGAGTCACGGGAGTGGAGTGGGCAGACTCACTCTAGGCTGGCTTGGTTTTCCCGAGAGACCCAGGAAAGGGGACAGTGGAGCAAGAACCTCCAAAGGCTGCCCTCGGGATGTTGAGGCGAATCTGAACTTGGATGTTGAGGCGAATCTGAACTCCGCTGGCTCAGTCTGTGAGGCGATCTCTGTCCCAGCACAATGTTCAAACACTGGCACAGTCAGCAATCAGTGAGATGCAGCTGATAGATGTGGTCAGGGAAGGAGACAAACAGAGCCCTGCCCAAGCCACTGCCACCCCGGGTGACTGCGGGAGCCCCATAGGCCATGCCTGGAGATTGGGGTGGAACAGAATGTGCCTTCCAGCCAAGGGATGAAAGTAAATAAGCAAATAACACTCAGCTACGGGCCTGGCACAGAGGTGCCAGGGTACACCATCCAGCGGGTCGTTTCCCATACAAAAAAATACACAGGACAGGTGAATAGACAGCAGCGTGTGACTCATGCCGGAGAGGGCCATCAGCAGGCGCCGTCACAGACGGAAGGGGCAGCGAGGGCGCCCTGGGTGCAGCTCGGTGGGACGCGCTTGCTTAGGATGTGTGAGGACCTGGGTTTGATTCCCAGCACTGCCAAAACAAAACAAAAAAAAGTGAAAGAACTAGAAGAAAAGAAGTAAAGGAAGATATGGTGACAAAGTTGCATCAAACAGTGAGAAATTACTGAAGAGAACCAAATGGCAATTCTGGAGCTGATAAGCATAATGCAGCAATACCTTCGTTCACGAACCTAATTTTTTCCATGATTCTGGTCGCAAACTGAATCAAATTGGTTTGCAGTCAGAATCATGGAAAGACCGAGGTAACACTGTAACTGAAACAGAATTGACTAGAGGCACAACCATAAATTTAATTTTCAGGCTCTCCCCCACCCCGCTGTGGTGGTACTAGGATTAAACCTAGGACCTTGTGCATGGTAGTTCCAAAGTTTTCTTCAAACTTGTGATCCTCCTGCCTCAGCCTCCCGAGTACCTGGAATTACAGGCTTGTACCACTGTGCCTAGCTACAAAATATCTAAGTTGGAAAAAGAACTAGTGAATGCGAAGATGGACTGATAGAGACTGTGTGATTGAATATTCAAAAAGAAAGAGGAAAGAACACAGACAGAGCCTCTGAGTGACGTGGGCACTGCTGAGCAAGCTGAGAGCTGTGAAGCGTGAAGCAGGAGCTGGAAGAAGAAAGGAGCAGACACACGGTCAAAGAAACAACAGCCCACCGGGCGTGGTGGCGCACACCTTTAATCCCAGCACTCAGGAGGCTGAGGTACAAGGAGCATTGTTGTGAGTTTGAGGCCAACTTGGGCTACAACACGAGCGCAAGGCTGGCCTGAGCTACATAGTGCGACCCTGCCTCAAAAAACCAGGGCTGGGAGTTTGGCTCAATGGCTTAAGTGCCTGTCTGGCAGGCGCGAGGTTGTGAGTTCCATCCCTGGTGCCGCAAAAAAAAAAAAAAAAAAAAAAGAAAGAAACAACAGCCCAACCCCAGGTTTACGGAAAAACATTCAGGAAGCTCAGCCAATAGGATAAGCACAAAGACAGCCACATCACCAACGAACCAAAGACAAGGAGGAAGCCTTGCAAACCACAAGAGGAAGACAACTCATCTCTTATAAGAAATCCCAAGAGGACTGCTGACTTCCCTCAGGGACCATGGAGACACTCAGCATCCTCGAAGAGAAAACACTGTTAACCTGAATTCTTAGCACCAGCAAAGTTAGCTTTCAAAAATGAAAGCACAAAAGGGAAATTTCCAAATAGATAAAAAGAGAGCTCATTAGGTGCTGTTTTGTTTTGGTTTGTTTTGAGAGAGTCTCACTCTGTATTTCAGGTTGGCCTTGAACTCACCGTGATCCTCCTACCTCAGCCTTCTGAGCTGGGATCACAAGTATGCACCATTATGCCTACTGAGGTCTTCCTTTTCTTCTCTTTTCTTTCTCTTTCTTTCTTTTTTTTTTTTGAGACAAGGTCTCACTATATAATTCGGGCTGGCCTCAAATGCACAGTGATCCTCCTGCCTCAGCCTCTCCAATGCTGGGATTACAGGTGTGTATCACCACACCCAGCTAGTTTTTTCTTTTTTAATTTTTTCTTTCTTTGTAAATTTTTGTTGTTTTTCTCTTTCTTTCTCCCTTTTTCTTTTTCCTCTTTTTTTCTTTCTTCCTTTCTTTTTCTTCTTTAAACTTAGTTTTATCTTTTTTTTTTTTTTTTTTTTTGCGGAACCGGGGATTGAACTCACAACCTCGCGCCTGCCAGGGCAGGCGCTTAAGGCACTGAGCCAAACTCCCAGCCCTGGTTTTTTGAGGCAGGGTCGCACTATGTAGCTCAGGCTGGCCTTGCGCTCGCGTTGTAGCCCAAGCCGGCCTCGAACTCACAACGCTCCGCCTACCTCAGCCTCCCGAGTGCTGGGATTAAAGGCGTGCGCCACCACGCCCGGCCTGAGTTTTATCTTGTAAGAAATACTAAAGAAACTCCTTCAGGCCATAGATAGGTGACCTTAGTAAGTCACACACACAGAAACAAACATTAGGAAAAAAATCAGTAAAAATAATTATTCGATTATAAAAGGCAGTATAAATACATATTCTTTTTTTTTTCCTTCTCTTAACTAACTTAAAAGCAAAAGTATAAAACAATATGCATGTTAGAAATTGGTGGGCCTGCCAGATGTGGTAGCATATACCTGTAATACTAGCACTCCCTTGGGAGGCTGAGGTAGGAGGATTGCAAATTCAAGTCCAGCCTGGGCACCTTAACAATTTAGCAACTTAGCAAGACCCTGTCTGGAAAAAAAAATTAGAAAAGGCTTGGGGATGTAGTTCAGTGTGAAGGCCCTGGGTTCAGTCTCCAGTACTGGAAAAGAAAAAAGAAAAAAGGAAAGATAAAAGAAGAAAGAAATTTAATGTATTGGCCACTAACGGTACAAAGGAAATGCTGGGATTTGGTGAAGAAAATGACACAAAAGAGAGACTCAGGTCCACAGGGACAGAAACAGAGATCTGGAATAATATCGTCGGGTCATGGATGAGAAAATTTAGTATTCTGAAATTGACCCCATTCTCTGTCAACATTTCAGTTGCCCTTTTACTCAAATAGATGAGGTGATCCTAAAATTATATGGAGACATAAAGATCCAAAATGGTGAAAATAACAAAAAAGAACAAAGCTAGAGGATTCATTCCTGATTATAAAGTTTACTGCAAAGCTGGTGTGGTACCAGCAGAACTGAGAATTTAGAAGCAAACACACACGTCGATGATCATCTGATTTTGATAAGGGGGCCAAGATGATCCAGGAGGGGAAGAACAATGTTTCTTATAAGAAGTGCAAGGCCAGGTGTGGTGGCACACACCTGTAGTCCCAGCACTGCAGGAGACTGAGACAGGAGGATCACAAGTTTGAACCCAGCCTGAGGAACTTAGCAATGTCCTGTTCCAAAATAAAAATAAAAGCCAGGTGTGGTGGCACATGCCTGTGATCCCAGCACTCAGGAGGATCACCACAAGTTCAGGCAGAACTGGGGTACATAGTAAGTTCAAGGCCAGCCTGAATTACATAGTGAGATCCTGTCTCAAACACCAAAAAATAAAAAATAAAATCAATAAATACGTAAATAAATAAAAATAAAAGGGATTAGGGATATAGCTAATTGTATAGAAGGCGCTGTGCTCAATCCCCAGTACTGGGAACACAATAATATCTATAAACAGTTCACACAGAGTCACAGGCAAAAGATTGAAATTGAGTCCTCACCTCATACCACAAACAAAAATAAACTCAAATGGATCAAAGACCTAAATAGGAGAGCTAAACTATAAATATCTTAGAAAAAAAACATGGTAATAAATATTCATGACTTTGATTAGACAATGGTTCCCAAAAGCATAAGAAACAAAATTAAAAAAAAAAAACAGATAAAAGAGATTTCATCAAAATGAAAACTTTTGTGTTTCAAAAGTCAGTTGAGAAAGTGAAGGACAACGCACATAATGGGAAAAAGTTTTGCAAATCATATATCTGAAAAGGGAATTTATTTAGAATTTAGAGAACTCTTATAGCTCAACAATACAAAAACAAATATCTGATTTAAAAATGGGCAAAAAGATCTAAATAGACCCATTTACAAAGATGTGTAAATGGCTGATACACAAGCAAAAGTGCTTGATACCACTAGTGACATAATCAAATCCACAAGGAGACAGTATCCCACAGCCTGACCCTAGGTGTAATTGAAAGGTCACATAGTAACAAGTGTTGGCAAAGAGGTAGGGAATTGGGACCCTCACTGACTGCTGATGGACACATAACCAGCAGTGCCCTTTCCTTGAATGGTCAAACATGGAGTTAAAATAGGATTGAGCAGTTCCACTCTCAGGTATATGCCCAAGAAAAATGAAAACATATGTTCAACAAAATATTTGCACATCAATATTCACAGCAGGATTTAGCATAATATTCTGAGCGTGGAAACAAACCCAAAGTCCTTCTACTGAAGAAATGATACAATTTGGCAGATTCATACAATGGAATATTGTTTGACCATGAAAAAGAGATCCTAATACATACTACAGCATGGATGAATCTTGCAGACATGAGAAAGAAGCGAATCGTAAAAGGCTATGCATTATATGACACTGTTTATGTGAACATTCCAGTGTAGACAAATCTATGCAAACACAAAGTAGAAAAATTTTTATTTAGGGCTAGGAGCAATGAGGGGTAGAAAGCAATAATTAAAGATTGAGAGATGCTTTGCTTTATTTTTTGAGGTATCTAAATGTTCTAAAGTTGATTGGGATGGCATTGTACAGGTCTGTGAATATACTAAAACTTTCATGAGCTGGGTGTAGTGGTGCACACCTGTGATTCCAGTACTTGAGA
>RJWM01035681.1:0-18742 GCA_004363535.1 Dasyprocta punctata
CCAGTTATCAGTGGCATCAGAGCTGTGCAAACACAGGAAGTGCTTAAAAAACAGTCTTCTAAAACACTGCATGAAGTCAGGTGCACCAAGAGATAAGAGGATCATTCTGCAAAAGAAGTTAGAACCAAAGAGATTCGAGACCTGATATTTTTTCTTTGTAATAAGAAAGATACCAAATAATTGATTCTATTTCAAAGATCACTGTGGGTGAAGTACAAGAGAAATGAGTGAGTGGAAAATAAAAAAATGTAAAAAGCTATGTTCAAAATACATTTGCACCCTCCTTTATCAGAGTTGGGCATTTTCTCTTTCACTGTTTGCCAGGCAGTTTCTGAAATATCCCCGCGTACAGTGAGTCATGTACTGAGTCAGCCATGTAGCAGACCCTGCTCTGTCAGCACATGTCAGCAGAGCACGGTGGAGTGCAGCCCATCTGTACTGGGGTCCTGTAGCCCTGGAATCTCCCCAACACCATTCACTTGCCTACCCCACAGCTTTTACTTACTCCAGTGAGAGTCATTATGTTGGATACACGGTGCTGTTCAGCCCCTTTGGAAGTGTACTGAAAAGAATACCAACTGTGGAAAAGCAACAAGTCTTAAGTGTCCTTGGGAAATGTACATTATCTCTTCTTGGCATAGCAGAGGGCCTAGCTTTAACTTCTAGGCAGCGATGGAGATGAGTAGAGGTATCCTAATTACTACTACCATTAATATTAATGCATGCATTGCACTTCCAGTAACCCATCTTGATGACCTTGTGATGGGGTTCATCAGAGATCTGACTAGTCTAAAGCTTCCAGAGCAAAACTGCTTCATCAAATGTGGACTTATGAGATGAGCTACCTCTGGTTTTAACATGTCATCAACTCTCATGGAGTTGGAAGCAGGCTGTTATTCCATTTTAATTTCTTTTTCTTTTTTCTTCTTACCATTATGGATTTTGGGTAACAAAGTTTATTAGCTAGATTCACTGGTTTGTCTCTTTAAAGCCTGAAACTATTTAGCCAAGGCCTTTCTTTGTGATCATGCCAGCTACAGAAGTATAGACAAGCAGGTGCAAACTGTCTACGTCACCCTGTCTGCAGACAGCTTGAGAGCAAACCCTGCCGGGCAAGTGAGTGATACACTAACAGCAGGAAAAAATGATCATTTTTCATAGGCTAATTCCACAAGGCCAAAGTGTTTTTAAGAAGCTCTGAAGAACAAAAGATTTGTTGTTTGCTTATAAATCTGCAACAAGCTTATTTGATGGTAAAATCTGCCTGAACTGGTCTGAAATGGTTTATCATCTTTATAATCTTTATCTCATTTAATATCAGTATTTACACAATGTGCTTGATTATAAGGCACTCTCTGCTTGTGTGTGTGTGAATTTAAGTGAAATATTCTAAATCTCAAAACACATATTACTTCAGAAATTGTAGATAAGGAATGCTAGACCCTTTTAAAAAATGACAAAAATTTATTAATGAATGAAATATTTTATCTCATCCCTATTTTCATGTGCTCCTGTTTTTTTATTGGTGGGATGGACTTTTTTGATGGCCTAAGGAAAGCCATATTATTTTCACAGAACTAGTCCTTGTGAGTGGGGAGGACTGAGAGAAATCCTTTATCCTCTCTGAGCTTTAGTTTCTCCATGTGTGAAGTGGAGATGAAATTCCTACCCTGAATTTCTTCCAGCATAGGTCAGAGACTCAAACAGGAGAGACTCTCGAATGAGAAACCACTATAAAAGTACTAGGTAGGAATATCAGAGCCAAGCCACTTAACTCTTGTTGTGTCCTTTATAAAATTCTGACTGACTTAAAAATACGTGCTGTGTTAGTTTATGTAGTGTCCATGTTCATCATATTGCGGATCTTGATGAATCTGATGTGTCTTCAGTGTTCAGTCATATTGGATGAGTACTGACCTCCTGCCTAGATGAATTTACAAATATGTTTTCATATATTGTATTTAAAAGCATAGGTACATGCTTGCTGAGACTGCATTAGGGTTACACTATCCCAGAAGAAGGGCTTCTGGTCCTTTGATTAATAGATATGTTTACTACTAGGGAAAGATTTTTTAAAATACTTTTCCACTTTGGAAAGCAAGCAAGACTGAGAGGAGTTTCTGCCAAGAGGCAACTAGCATTTTTATGTATGGTAATTAATTTTAAGTGGTTTATATTAGTGGATCAAAGGGACACTCTAAGCACACCAGATAAGATCCTAGTTCCAGGCTGAAACTGGAGTGGGCAGAAAGTAGCCCAACAAAACCAGATATAAAGAACTAGAGAAAAAGACTTGCAGAAAGGGCAGGGAGTCAGAAAGCCCTGGACGGGTCCTGACTAACCTAGGTTTACCTTCTACATGTCAATACTTTCTTTGTTCTCAGGGTTTGCAAATATGCTTGTGTGCAACAAATGCACAAGTAGTCATCTTAGGTAGGACTTCAACGAAGTTTCTTCTGGATTTAATGACAATATTAATATTTTGCATTTTACTGCCTGCCTATGTGCTGGGTACCTAGATACGTTATCTCACGTAACCTTCCCACCATTTCTTTACAAGAAGTATGACGATTGTTCTCATATATTCTGCCTAGGTACCAGTGTCTAGTATGCTACCCTAAAACTCAGTGGTTTCAAATACTAATAATTTCTTATCTCTCATGGTCTGTGACTTAACTAGACTCAACCAAGTCATTCTGCTTTGGGCTTTCAGGTAGTGAGTTTAAGAAGTGACTAAGGCTGGAGACATCTGATGACTCAGCTATGCCTGACATCTATGTTAGCTTCGTTTGTCTTCTTAGCTGAGGCAGATGGAATCTCTAGAGCAGTAGTGGCAAATGTATGGCATGTGTACCTCAGTAGGTTGGTTGTATCATTGAAAACTTTAAAATGTTCGCCATCACTGATCTAGGGAATAGTTCAGTAGGACTTCTCTCTTCAGTTCTTCTTCAGTGACAATGATGAGCTTCCTTAAAACACAGCAGCTATCTCAAGGTAGTCAGGCTTTTATATGGCATCTTACTTCCCCTAGATTGCACATTCCAAGGGGGTTAGGTGGAAGTTTAAAGGATTCATTTGATCTAGACTTATACTGAGTTATTTGCACCAATTCTTTTGGTCAGAAATCAATAAGAACAACCCCAAAGGGAGGGGTTTATACAAAAGTGTAGACTAAGAATTTTGGTTCATTGAGGAGACTTTGGAGTCTTTGAGGAAAAAAATATACATATACATATATATATGTACACATTACAAATAAATTTTATAAGAAATCATGTTACAAATGAAAGAATTAAAGCTTTGTAAATTTAAATTCTTTGTCCAACATCAGATACCTTGAAGGCAGTCAAGTTGCTGTTCCAATTTAGTCCTCTATGACTTCACTATGCAACACTACATCTGCCAAGTAAAATTATCAATTGAAAAATGGATTCACTTTCTAAAACAGTATTTCTTAAGACACTGCACAAAAAGGTGTAAACATGTGGTTTCATTCTCTAAAATCTCTACAAGGCTAGAGTTTAGAGTAAAAACGATATTGAGTTTAGAGTTTAACTAACAAGTGTATATCCATGGGTTTTATTTTCAGCACTAGGGGAGTGACAAGGGGAAGATGTGTTCCTACAGGACTGCTGCAAAAGTAAAATAAAACAACCTATGTGAGATTAATCTTGTTAGGGATAGAGTTTGTGATAGTTGCATAACTTGGATTGTAATGTTGATGGGATCAAGGGATTTCAAGGGATGTGACTGAATTGTGAGGGTGCTAACCTCATTGAGGAACTCAGTCACTGAGGGGTTTATAGCTGAATGGGCTGTTAGGAGGCAGAGACTCAGTGCAGGAATTAGGTTACCTACATGTGCCTTTGAAAGATGTGTCTTTTCTTGGGTTCTTCCTTCTTGCTGGGCTTCCTGGTTGCTACATGGTGAGCAGCTTTCCTCTGCCATGCCCTCTTGCTACAATTTTTCTGCCCTGCACCCAGCTGATTATAGATTGCAACTCCTAAAATCATGAGCCAAAAAATAAACATCTCCTTTAAGTTGTATATGTCACATACTTTGCTCTAGCAACAAAAAGGTGACTAGCAAAGTGTTATACAAATGGTGCACCTTAGTTGAGAAGAAATCATGAAAGGTTTTGTAGTTGAGAAGAAACCATGAAAGGTTATGAAACAGTGTGAAAGAAGAATGTGCCCTTTTCTGAGAAATGTGCAAATCGAGGCCTAATGGATAGCAGTCCAAAGTGTGTCAGAAGGTGATCCCTGCAGTCCTGGAGACATTGTACTCATCATGCTATGAAGCTCCTTCCAACACTCTACACGCTGGGAAATTTGGATAATTCTTAATTCAGAAGGCCCTCTTCTTTCACATAATAGCAGAAACTAAGTAAAATACCAGAATTTCAGAGAGTGAAATCTTAAAATTCATACTTTAATTTTCTTTCTTTTTTTTGTTCCAATTTGACTTCAAAATGCTTGACGTAGATCAGTTGAAAATTGGATACACAGGTGCAGGAAAAGCTACAGATGAACTGTACCTTGAACTTGAATTTAACTACCTAATGACATGGGCTCAAAGTCCAATAGCCCAGTCCCACAGTCAGAGATGGGCTGAGATGGAAAGGAACAGTTCACATCAGATTCTGAGCTAAGCTGAGTTGAACAACCAGCTCTGAAATCTGAGGAGAGGAAACAGCAGGTGGAAGTTCAAGAACTCAAACTCATGAAGGTTTTCGGCAATACTCTGGAGAATAGGACATGTAATTTCTGGATCAACTGGTACAGAAAGACAAAGAAAGATTTGATCACTTACTTCATTCTTTCTGGAACTCTGTATGCCTGGCACAGAGAAGCATCTTTGAGTATCAAGCGTGTTTCATAGGAGGGAGCAGTGAAACTCTGAACTCTAAGAAGTAATGTGAATGCTACCTTGTTTGCATGGAGAGGGTAAATTTTGGGTATAGAACAACTGACTCCTAACAGACACTTCACCTGTGTATTGATATTACCCACCAAGCAAACTTGTAACTCTATAACTCTTTTTTATTTTTAAATATTCAATTCAGTGGTTTCTAGTATGTTGATAAAATTATGATCATCACCACTATCTAATTCTGTAACATTTTTGTCACATCAAAATGAAACCCATTAGCAGGCATGCCTCATGTCCCCACTCTCCTACCTCCCACTCATGGTCCCTGGCAGCCACTAATCTGATTTCTGTGCCTATAAATTTGCCTTTCTGAAGATCGCACATAGACAGAACCATGTAAAGAGTAGTTTTCCTTATTTTCTTTCACTTAGTATAATGCCTTCAAAATTCATGCATGTTGCAACCTGGGTCAGTACTTCATTCTTTTTAACTGAAAAATAATATTCTATTGTTTGGGTATACCATAGTTTGTTCATCTATTCATCTATTCATATTTGGACCATTTTCATTTTTAAATTATTACAATACTGCCATAGGTATTTGTGAACAACTCTTTGTGTGGATGTATATATTTAACACTCTCAGGTATAGGTGCTGGACTGGAATTTTTGGGTCATGTAGTAACTGTATGAGAAACTACCAAAGGGTTTCCAATTACACATTTTAATCAATTTTTTCTTAAAAATCTACTGCTATTTATTAGTGCTTCAGATCAACAGGAGATAACCCTTGTTACTACATTGAATTATTATCTTTTTAGCCAAAGAGAAGAGAAATGTGCTGTAAAATCTATGTAGACTAACTCTGGGAAGAAATTCTCTTTAGACTTTCTAAATACTCACAGTAGCTTAAGTGCTCTCATTGGAGTAACTTTGAAAAATTCTTGGAACCCAGAACTCCAAGTTGGGAACACAGCAAAGAGTAATGACTACTTCTAGAAATGTGTGCTGGAGATTAGGACCTCATCACTGTCTTCTGTCTTTTCTCCTCTTTCTTTACTGGAGGCCCATTCTCCTCTTCTCTTCTCTTCTCTTCTCTTCTCTTCTCTTCTCTTCTCTTCTCTTCTCTTGTCTTCTCTTCTTCATTCATGGTGGAAGAAGCTAAGGGAATAAAGTTGCTCAAACAAGGCAATAAGGAAGTAGGAAGAGAAGGGATCATCCAAAAATAAGAATATAGCCTTTCAATTTAAGCCCCCAGTTAGCCATCCCTAAACCAGGACCCACCTGCTAAAAGCATATGAACTCAATAGAATAATCTAGTGAATAGCATAGCACCCCATGATCCAATCCAACCCAAAAGCCACATTGCTGATCTTAGAATACCTTTTGGGGTAATGTTACATCTAAAATATAACATTCTAACCCTGGTCCCCAAGAGACTCATATCCATCTCATTTTGCAAAATGCATTTAGTCCATCTCTAAGAGTCACAAAAGTATTAACAGTTCCAACATTGTTCAAGTCCAGTCTCCTGTGAGACTCAAGGCAAATTCATAACCGTGAGTCCCTACAGAAATCAGAAAGAAAACTAAACACTTTCAACATGCAGTGGCACAGAGTACACAGTCTCATTCCACAAGACAGAAATATGGAGATAGAAAGGAGTCAGACAAAAGGCCGAAAACCAGCAGGGCAAATATTAAATATTGTAACTTTGTAATGCAGCACCCAGGGTAAGTTGTAGTGAGATGTCAGTTCTAGTGGGCTTGGGCAGCTGCACTCTTATGCTAGTTTCAGCAGACTTGGCCTCTCTCTCGGGCAGGTTCTGCTCACTACCTGCATTTTTCCTCAGCAGATGCTCTACATTTCTAGCATTTCTAATTCCTGTGGTCTCCATTGCACCCATGGCTTCACTTTCATAGCTCCATGCACTTTTCCCTCAGGGGCACATTGCCTGACCTCTGAGGCCTTCTTCCTCTAAATCTGAGTGGGAGGTATGATGACCCCACAATTCTTTTACTCTGCATGCCTAAAAAACAAATACCACATGAATGACACCAAGTTTGCCAACAGCTCAACTAGAAGCCCTCTTGGACGATGGCTGGAGTGGCTTCTTAATGCCTGGATGGCTGAATTTAGGGATATTCTTTGCTCTAGCACAAAATACAGACTCTCTAGGACCTAGAATTGGGGCACCTGGGAAACAACAATTTAGTGAAGAGAAAGAAAAAGTAGATTTCCAGGAATTGCGAGACGGTTGACAGGAAAACTAGAAACTACAGTGAACTTGGAGAAATAGAGAAGAATACAGAGAAAAGAACAGAACAAAGCAGTCTGGAAAACTGACTCCCCTTCTGGGGAGGGAGCCCTCTCTCTGTTGACACGAGGTAAGCTCCAGGAAAGTTGGTGACTCCAAAGAAAAACAACAGACTGGATCAACAGCAGCAATAACAAGAAAAGGACACTAGAAATTGCAAACACAGAGATTTAACTCTGAAAGCAAATTATTCTACATGACAGCTTAGAGTAGAAGAAGAAATCTAGTGTAATGCCCACCATGGTTGAGAGTCTTTAGTTATGAGCCATTTGAGGAAAGGGTTAATTGCTTAAGACTGAGCTACATAATAGCTACAGAACAACTATAATTCAGGGTTTTTGATACCACTCTAACAGAGTGGCTTGGTGAGAGATGTCCACAAGAGGCAGTCATGGAGACAGCATGGGCTAGACGTAGACCTCCCTAAAAAGTTTAAGCTCAGATTGGGAAGGACATAGAGCCCAATCCTCTATGGTGACAAGTCACACAATGTGTGTTGTTTTCAAAGGAGACTGGGCCTAAAAGTGTTGGTGTTAAGTCCAGTAGTCAATTGGACATCCTGTCCCCGACACATATACACACTGCCTACATCCAGTAAGACCAATCAGTGGTCTGTTTGCTTTTGCTATCTGCCAGCTTGAGCAGGAATGCACCTTGTCTTGGACAGCTGTCACAACCCAGAGTGTATGAATGGAGGAGCAGGAGGTCGCCTCATGAATCCACAGGCTGTAAAGGCAGGTGATAGGATCTGTGACTCAGGGTGCATAAAGAAACAACAAAATTGGGAGCCACTGGAGTGACTACAGCCAGGGAGTGGAAATCGTTGACCAACCACACTCAGCAGAAAAGGTGGAGTAGGGATTCAGTATCCACACACAAAAAAGGTGAGTATAGAAACAAAATAGGGACTTCCTGGAAAATAGCCAAACAAAGAACACCCTGATAGGGAGACTCCCTGAAATATACCATCCAAATGCTGGAATATAAAATAATGTAACAACAGAGAGAAGAAAAATAGAGGGAGATGGGTCCTCCAGACCCAAGAAGAATCTAAAATGAGAATTGAAGCCCACAGAAAGAGTAAAAAAGAAGTAACCAAACAAAGGTGGAGACTGGCAGCACCTCTGACCAGAGCCGAACCCAATTAGCGGCAGGAAGCGACCTGGGAACATGTGATTAAAGTGCTGGCAATGCACAATTGAACTGCTGCGGCTGCAGCAGTGACATCAGAGGCAGCGATCAATCACGGAACAAGGTGAATGTGAGTAGGCGAGTGAGCGAGCCCAGCGGGTCCCAGCCCCCCACCCCACAGGGAGAGCAAGCGACTGGTATCCATCTTGAGACTGGAATCGTACCTAATCAGACACAGTTCCCACAGAAACTGCTCCCACTGAGCCCTGGAGGCTCCAGGCAAGATCTGGAGACCAAGGCTCCACATGCACCCTGGGTGTGATAGGGGAAGTTCGACAGATAGCCAGCACGGGTTCCCAGGCAGCAGTCCTGCCCTCACGCACTGCAACAGACATCTGCAGAGCAGAAATGGGCTGGGGAAAGGCAGCAGACCAACACAGGCTCACTGCAGAGAAATCATGAGATCCCTGAATAACCCAGGAAAATGCCAAGACGGAAAGGTAGAGAGTGCTCTCTGGCCTCTGATACAAGCAGAACAAATCCAGGAGAAGCAAACGCAGAAGAGGTCGGGAGCCCAAAAATTAAAATCTCAGAAGAGATGACAACCAAAGTGGGGAGACAACTCCATGAAGTTATAAAAGAAATTAAAGTGGCACTGTTAGCCCATCTGAGAATTGAAATGAAATACATAATAGGGGAATTGCTAAGTACCTCTAAAGGAGACATAGATGGAAAGGTGGAGGGTGGAAAATCAAAGGAAATTGGGAATGAAAAAAATAAAGATTTAGAATGCATGAAACAGATTCAGAGAGACTACCAGGAAATCAAAGACTCCAATGAAAGTTGGCAGAACCACCTGAAGTAAACTAAAGATAGACTTTCAAATCTGGAAGACAGGCTGGAAGCCTGGGCTCGAGAAAGGAAAGATTTCCTAAAAATAATAAGAAATCTAGAAGTGGCAGTGCAACAGCTGCAAGACAACCCAAGGAAATATAATTTCTGAATAAAAGGTGTGAGTGAAAAAGCAGGGGTCAATACAGATCAAGTTAAAAGCCTATTTACAGAAATAATTTCAGAAAACTTTCCAAGCATGGGAACAGGAAGAGACTTTCAGATAACTGAAGCATATAGAACTCCAGCTAAACATGACCCAAAATAGGCCCACACCCAGACATATAATAATCAAGATTCCAGAAATTCAACACAAAAACAAAATATTAAAAGCAATTAGAGAAGAGACAGATTACCTACAAAGGAAGGCCCATTAGAATCACGACAGACTTCTCAACACAAACCATCAGGTCAAGAAGAGCTTGGAGTGAAATATTTCAAGCCCTGAAGGAACTTCCAACCCAGATTGATGTACCCTGCAAAATTATCTTTCAAAATCAATGGAGAAACAAGATACTTCCACGACAAAGAACAACTAAAGGGATTTATGACAACCAAGCCAACCCTACAAAGAATACTAAAGGACATTCTAGAGAGAGATAAAAAAAAGTCCACAGCTCCAGAAACAGCAACAGAGGGATATCACCAAGCGGGTCAGACAAATGAATAATCCATCATTGGGATTTAAGTCCAGCATTGATTTCAATGAGCTGTTTAGTTTAATCCTATTCTGCCTCGGCCGGCCTAACTTTATCATATATGATGATGAAGACAGCTATTTTAAAGATAACAAAATTTATAAGGATAGCCTTTAATGATATTTGATCACCTTGCTTCAAAACCAGGTATTGCTTTCACTGCTCTGTTCTGAGGGATTTTAACCTATCTTAGTGTGTTTGCGTTACAACAGACGATATAGGCAACCACCTTGAAGCTAATATGAAGCATTATAGAAATCAACACTGCATTACTATGTATTGCCTCCATTATCTTATTTGTTATTGGTTTTATTCAGTACTATTTCGTTCGACTATATTAGGCCAACTGGTAAGGGCATTTATTTTGAAGACAGTAAGAGGTATTACAAGGGGAACCAAGGAAGGAAGGAAGGGAAAAGGAAAAAGACACAGATTTTTATGAGGGTATTCATAAGATAGTTTAAAAGACTATGCTACTAAATGCATTAACTGGTGAGAGAGAACAGTTGATATTCATATGATCAGATCAATCTTACATGTCTTTATCTGTCAATCTGAACAGCTCCCTTAATGGTACTGATATACAATGTTGCAACCACTGTAAAATTCTTAAACCTATAATTTTACAGAATCGGATATGTTGTTGTTGTTTGTTGATCCCTTTAGTTTTTTGTTTCACTTCTGTATGACCATTCCTTTATCCTTTATTGGTTTCATTCTGAACTACTTCACTTGATTATATTAGACCTGATGATATGGGTAGTTATTTCAAGGATAATAAGAGGTATTCTAAGGGGAAAGGAGGAAGGAAGGAAGGGAAAAGGAAAAAGACATAAATTTATAAATATGCATAAATAGGACAGTTAAAAAGACTATATTACTAAATACATTAGCTATTGAAAAAGTAAAGTTAATACTCATGAATTGATAAATCTTACATGTCTATATCTGTCAATCTGATCAACCACTATGAAGGTAATGATATGCAATATTGTAACTACTGTCAAATTTCAACCACCTCAGTGTGTAAACCTACAATGTTAGCATATCAGATTTGTTGTTGTTGTTTGTCTTTTTTGCTTTTTGTTTCTATCTTCTGGGTCCATTTTCTCTTAAAAAAAAAAAAAAGAAAAGAAAGAAACAAAATAGACACTAGCAGTGACTCACTAGACCTCCCCTACATCTGGTATTTTCCAGAAATCTCACTCAAAAACATGGAGAGTTTTCTTTTTTGCTCATTTCTCTCTGTCTGTCTCAGTCTCTCTCTGTCTCTCTCTTTAATTTTTTCTCCATTGTTTCGTAGGAGTTAATTTTTTTTCTTTTTCTTTTACTCTCAGTTTTGTTTTTTCTTTAGAGGTACTTTGTTGCCTTGTCTTCTAATGTTTCTAGTGTGTGTTTGTATGCATACCTACAGTTGGGCTGAGGTTTGTAGGTTGATTATAGTGGTAAGACTTTATTCCAAGTGTGGAAATCTCTTTATTAGTTTATGCTTTTCAGTGATATACTCTGGGCATGGCTAACTGTAGACTTTGACTCTGTCCCAAGGTATAGCCCCCTCTGTTAATTGGGGAGGGGAGAGTGCAGTATAATTGGCCCACCCCCCAGGTGCTGGATATGAACCACAGTAGTGCTGATGACACATGGACCAACCAAATAATGGCATATAATCAAAATGAATTAATAGCAACAACTAAGCTTCTTTGGTATTAACAAGATCAGCAACAGTAATAGAGCCAAAGACAAACTGGATATTGACATACCATACCAAACAATAAAAACTACCATTGCTTAACCATAGGAAGAGATTTATAGTTATAATTTAAACAGGCCCAACTGAACATAGACACCACTGTGAACCTGCCAGCTGCCACTGGAACCTGTAACCAGCACAGAAGAACCAGCCAGACAACCTCTTGCATACCTGCAGCCATTGGGGGAGCCTCAGTGTAGCCCTGTATGTCTAGAGAAGCCTCTCCCACGCCCCACTGCCTACCTGGGAACCTAGGTTAGGAGAAACCCAGGTGCCTGGCCCACTCCTCTACACTGCAGCCAATGCTGTAAGTTCCTGCACTCAACCATCTTATTCAGAGAAATCCAGGAAAATGTCAAGAAAAAGGAGCAAAAGGCAATCTCAGATCTCTAGCCCACACAGAACAAGTCTAGAAGACATAGAAATGAAGAAATTGAAAGTCACACACCTGAAATTTCTGAAAGGATAGCAGCTGAAGTAAAGAAACAATTTCATGAGGCTGTAAAAATAATCAGATCAGAAATAATATCTCAGAGCCAGACTTAGGGTCAGGGCAGCGCCACACTCTGGGGTACACTCTGCCTAGCTCCCTGGCACTGGGAGGCCTCGGCCCCCACTTGGAAGGCAGAGGCTCCACCCATATGCCCCAGGAGGCTGCCCTCATGTGCTACGCACAAGATCCAGCTCTACTGGGTCCTGCGGCTCAGTGCGACCCATCAGAGGAACACTTGGCCAGCCTCACAGGACGCAGAGGTACTCAGCCCAGCCCAGCCCAGGACCTCAGAGCTGCTCATCAGGGACTGACCAGCATAGCTGCAGTGCCTTGGAGAGGTTGGACTCCCCCCACCAGAGTCAGAGCGCCCGCGAACTCCATACTTCAGTGGAGCGGCCTGCGCCGCATCCTAGAGCTCACGGGCCCCGCGCAGCCAGAAGCAAGGTCCTGGCACTGTAGGCCTGGGACTCACCCAGGCTTGCCTGAGTTCAGCAGAACCCCTGAACTCCTTGCAGCCAGACTTAGGGTCAGGGCAGCGACACACTCCGGGGTACACTCTGCCTAGCTCCCTGGGACCAGGAGGCCTCGTTCCCCACCCAGGAAGGCGGAGGCTCTACCCACAGGCCCCGGGAGGCCGCCCTCACTTGCTGCGCACGAGATCCAGCTCTACCGGGTCCCACGACTCAGCGCGACCCATCAGAGGAACACCCGGCCAGTCTCACAGGACACAGAGGTACTCAGCCCAGCCCAGCCCAGGACCCTAGAGCCGCTCATCAGGGACTGACCAGCATAGCTGCAGGGCCTTGGAGAGCTTTGGCTCCCCCCACCAGAGTGCAGAGCGCCCACGGGCTCCATACTTCAGTGGAGCGGCCTGTGCCGCATCCTAGAGCTCGCAGGCCCCGCCCAGCCAGAAGCAAGGCCCTGGCACTGTAGGCCTGGGACTCGCCCAGGCTTGCCTGGTACAGCAGAACCCCTGAACTCCTTGCAGCCAGACTTAGGGTCAGGGCAGCACCACACTCTGGGGTACACTCTGCCTAGCTCCCTGGGACTGGGAGGCCTTGGCCCCCACCCGGTAAGGTGGAGGCTCCACCCACACGCCCTGGGAGGCTGCCCTCATTTGCTGCACACAAGATTCAGCTCTACTGGGTCCCGTGGCTCAGTGTGACCCACCAGGGGAACACCCGGTCAGCCTCATATGACACAGAGCCACATAGGCTCTAGAAGAAAATGACAAAACAAAAGACCAAGAGGCAGTCTCAGTGCCCCTGTCCACTGAGAAAAAACCCAAGAGACACTGAAATGGAAGACACTGGGAGTCACACAACTGAACTTTCTGAAATGATAGAAAATGCAGTAAAGAAACAGCTTGATGAGGCTATAGAGAAATTCAAATCAGAAATATTCTCTCAGCTAAAAAATGAAATGACAATCATTATTAAAGAAATGTTGTGCGTATCTAAAGAAGAGCAAGATAAAAAAATAGAAGAACTTAAGAAAATGATCAAAACCCTGAATGAACAATATAAAACACAAACAGAATGCACGAAACAAATGCAAAGGGAAATGCAGGAAATGAAAAACTCCATGGAAAGTTTGAAAAATCGCTTGAATGAAGCAGAAGATAGAATCTCAGATCTTGAGCACAGCATGAGAGATCATGGCCACGAAAGAAAAGATCTCTTAAAAATAGTAAGGAAGGTCCCAGCTGTACCAGGTCCCGTGATTCAGTGTGACCCAAGAATCAGCGCCACTATCAGGGGAACACCCGGCCAGCCTCGCAGGACACAGATGTATGCAGCCCAGCCCAGATCAGCCCAGGACCCCAGGGCTGCTCATCAGGGACTGACCAACATAGCTGCAGGGCCTTGGAGAGCTTGCGCTCCCCCAACCAGAGTGAAGAGCGCAAGCGAGCTCCACATTTCAATGGAGCGGCTTGTGCATGCCACATCCCAGAGCTCATGGACCAGACCCCTGCCCATCCCAGCTGGGAGCAAGGCCCAGGCACTGCAGGCCTGGGACTCACCCAGGCTTGCCCTGGCATAGCTGTAGCTCTGAACTTGCAGACAGACCCAGGGCCTGGGCGACTCACACTCCGGGGTACACTCTGCCTAACTCCCTGGGACTGGGAGGTCTTGTCCCCCACCCAGTTAAGGCAGAGGCTCCACTCGCACACCCCAAGAGGCGGCCCTCCCTTGCAGCACGCACGTCCCAGATCTACCAGGTCCTATGACTCAGTACGATCCACCACTCAGAGTGACCCATCACTCAGCGCGACCCTCAGTGCAACGCCCGGTCAGCATTGCAGGACACAGTGCCACATAGGTTCTAGAAGAAAATGACAAAACGAAAGACCAAGAGGCAGTCTCAGTCCACCAGCCCACAAAGAACAAACCCAAGAGACACTGAAATGGAAGATAGTGGGAGTCACACAAATGGACTTTCTGAAATGACAGAAAATGCAATAAAGAAACAACTTAAGAAGCTACAGAGAAATTCAAATCAGAAATATTTTCTCAGGTAAAAATTAAGATGAGAAGCATTATTAAAGAAATGTTATGTATATCTAAAGAAGAGCAAGAAAAAAACAGAAGAACTTAAGAAAATGATCGAAGCCTTGAAACAACAATATAAGACACAAACAGAATGCATGAAACAGATGCAAAGGGAAATGCAGGAAATGAAAAACTCCATGGAAAGTTTGAAAAACCGCTTAAATGAAGCTGAAGATAGAATCTCAGATCTTGAAGACACCATGGGAGATCATGGCCATGAAAGAAAAGATATCTTAAAAATAGTAAGGAACCAAGAAACAACAATTCAACAGCTGCAAGACGATGCCAGGAGAAATAAAATGAGATCAATAGGCATCAATGAAAAAGCAGGGGTCAGTACTAATGACCTGCAAAGACTATTCACAGAAATAATAGCAGAAAACTTTCCAAACATGGGAAGAGAATCTGAAATACAGGTAACTGAGGCATACAGGACCCCAATTAACCATAAACAAAATAAATCTTCACCCAGACATATAATAATAAGGTTATCAGAAATACAGCACAAGAACAAAATACTAAAGGCTGTCAGAGAAAAGAAACAGATCACCTACGAAAGAAAGCCTATCAGAATCACAGCAGACTTCTCAACACAAACCTTTAAGTCAAGAAGGGCTTGAGGTGAAGTATTTCAAATCCTGAAAGAAAACAACTTTCAAACCAGATTGATGTACCCTGCAAAACTATCCTTAAAAATTGATGGAGAAATAAGATACTTTCATGACAAAGAACAACTGAAGAAATTTATGGCCACCAAACCAACACTACAAAGAGTACTGAAAGACACTCTAGAAAGAGACAAAGATGGCCACAATCTTAAGAACAACAACCAAAGGAAACCACTAAGCAGGTCAAATAATTAAACAGAAAATGTAGAAAACCAACAACAGAAAGATATCATGACAGGGATGAGCCAGTACATATCAGTTTTATCAATCAATGTAAATGGTCTCAACTCACCCATAAAACGAAACAGACTAGCAGACTGGGTTAAGAAACAAAACCCAACAATATGCTGTGTACAAGAAACACATTTCACTCAAAAGGAAATTGACAGACTAAAAACCAAAGGCTGGAAAACAATACTCCATGCAACAGGAACCCAGAAAAAAGCAGGGGTAGGTATTATGTTTGCAGACAATGAAAACTTCAAACTGAGAATGATCAAAAGACATAAAAAAGGTCACTACATACTCGTAAGGGGAAAACTTCAAGAGGAAGAGATTACAATCATAAATATATATACACCAAATATGGGAGCACCCAACTATGTAAGACAATTCCTAATAGACATGAAAAACCAAATAAACAATAGTACAGTTATGACAGGGGACCTTAACACCCCATTGTCACAGAGAGATAGATCAACCAAACAAAAAATCAGCAAAGAAATAACAGAACTGAATCAAGCTTGTGAACAAATGGACCTAGTAGATGTATACCGAGTGTTCCACCCATCAACATCAGAATACACATTCTTCTCAGCTGCACATGGGTCATTCTCTAAAATAGATCATATACTGGTTCACAAAACAAGCTTAAGTAAATGCAAACGAACTGAAATAATTCCATGCATATTATCTGACCACAGCACAGTAAAATTGGCAATGAATGACAAAGAAACCTACAATAACCGCACAAACACATGGAAATTAAATAATACCCTCCTAAATAACCAATGGGTCACAGAAGAAGTTAAAGAAGAAATTAAACAATATTTACAATTGAATGAAAATGCAAATACAAATTACCGCAACCTGTGGGATACAATGAAAGCAGTCCTCAGAGGGAAATTTATAGCACTAAACTCTCACATCAGAAAAACAGAAAGAACACACATAAACAACCTAATGCTGCACCACAAACTCCTTGAAAAAGAAGAGCAAGTCAAGTCCAAAGCCCAAAGAAGGGAGGAAATTATTAAGATTAGAGCAGAAATTAATGCAATTGAAACTAAGAAAACAATACAAAGAATTAATCAATCGAAGAGTTGGTTCTTTGAAAGAGTAAATAAAATTGATAAACCCCTAGCCAACCTTATCAAGAAGAGGAAAGAAAAAACTCAGATTCATGCAATAAGAAATGAAAAGGGTGAAATCACTATGGACCCAGTGGAAATATAGAAGATCATCAACACCTACTTTGAAAACCTTTACTCACATAGATTCGATAACACAGAAGAAATGGACAGATTCCTAGAAACCTATGAATTACCAAAACTGAATCAAGAAGATGTAAAGCTGCTGAATAACCCAATTTCAGCTAATGAAATTGAAAATGTAATTAAGACCCTACCAACAAAGAAAAGCCCGGGCCCTGATGGATTCACTGCTGAATCCTATAAGAAATGTAGGGAAGACTTAATGCTAACACTCCTCAAACTCTTCAATGAAACTGAAAGGGAAGCAAGTCTCCCTAACTCATTCCTGGAAACAAGTATTACGCTAATACCAAAACCAGAGAAAGACCCAACCAAAAAAGAAAATTACAGGCCAATCTCCCTAATGAACATAGACGCAAAAATCCTCAATAAAATACTGGCAAATAGAATACAGCAAGTTATCAGAAAGATTATACACCACAATCAACTGGGATTCATCCCAGGAATGCAGGGATGGTTCAACATTCAGAAATCAATACATGTAATCCACCATACCAACAGGGCCAAGGACAAAAACCACATGATCATCTCAATAGATGCAGAAAAAGCTTTTGACAAAATCCAACACCCATTCATGATCAAAACCCTACAGAAAATCAGCATAGATGGTCTCTACCTCAACCTGATAAAAGCCATATATCATAAACCAACAGTCAACATCTTACTAAATGGACAAAAACTGAGAACTTTCAACCTAAAATCAGGAACAAGACAAGGATGTCCATTATCACCACTCCTATTCAATATAGTTCTGGAAATATTAGCCAGAGCAATTAGACAAGAGAAAGAAATAAAGGGAATAAGGATAGGAAAGGAAGAAGTGAAACTATCATTATTTGCTGACGATAGGATACTCTACGTAGAAGACCCCCAAAAATCCATTAGAAGACTTCTAGAAGTAATAACCAAATTCAGTAATGTAGCTGGATACAAGGTGAACACGCAAAAATCAATAGCATTCCTGTACACAAACAACAAAGTCACTGAGAGAGAGATAAGGGAAACCACACCCTTCAGTATAACATCCACAAAATGAAATACTTAGGAATCAATCTAACAAAGGAAGTAAAAGATCTATACAGTGAAAATTACATTACTCTAAAGAAGGAAATCGAAGAAGATTTCAGAAAATGGAAAGATATTCCCTGTTCATGGATAGGAAGAACAAACATCCTGAACATGGCCATTCTCCCAAAATTATTATACAGATTTAATGCAGTCCCAATCAAAATACCACTGGCCTACCTTACAGAACTAGAGAAAGCATTCCTGAAATTCATCTGGAACCAGAAAAGACCTAGAATAGCAAAGGCAATTCTGGGCAACAAAGGGAAGGCAGGAGGCATCACAATCCCTGACTTGAAACCATTCTACAAAGCTACTGTGATAAAATCAGCATGGTACTGGAATCAAAACAGACCTGAAGATCAATGGAATAGATTAGAAGATACAGCCACAACTACAAACACACTTAGCCACCTCATCTTTGACAAAGGGGCCAAACATGTACACTGGAAGAAAGACAGCCTCTTTAACAAATGGTGCTGGAAAAACTGGCTTTCTATATGCCATAAACTAAAACTAGATCCATGCCTATCACCATGCACTAAAATAAAGTCAAAATGGATCAAAGATCTGAATATAAAAACAGAGACACTAAACTTACTAGAAGACAGAGCAGGTAAAAATCTTGATGACATAGGAGTAGGCAGAGAGTTCATGAACAAAAATTAAATTGCACGGGAAACACTTCCCAGAATCAACAAATGGGATCTCATCTTACTAAAAAGGTTTTGCATGTCAAAGGAAATCTCCAACAGAGTGAAAAGAAAACCCACGAACTGGGGAAATATCTTAGCCAATTTTCCATCAGACAAA
>RJWM01035682.1:0-18617 GCA_004363535.1 Dasyprocta punctata
TCTGTCCACAGTCAGGGTCTCACTATGTAGTCCAGGCTGGCCTTGAACTCACTATGCAGTCTAGGCTGGCCTTCAACTCGTGGTGATACTCCTGCCTCAGTCTCCTGAGAGCTGGGATTCCAGGAGTGCACTACTACACCGAGCTGGAGTTTGGTTTTCTTAAAGAAGATGGCTGGAATCTGACCTGGGGTGCCAGAGGGTTCTCCAAAAGGTAGGGGGACTTGGGGAGCAGGTGGTGAGTGTTCGCCCCGGGATTTGGTCTCCCGTTCCATCTGCGAGTCCCTGTTGTCTGCGCGTCCCCACCATCTCCAACCGCAGTGGACGGGGATCACATTAACTAAGTGAGCGTTGCCTCCTTGGTGACTCTGAGGCTTCTATTCGGGGGTGCAGACTGGGGCTGAAGGGCACCCTTGGGGTGAAGGTCACCTTGGAAAGGTGCAGGAGAGTCCTGGCCAGGGGATGTCTCGGAGTGGACGGAGCACGAGAGACCCGGGTGGCGGCGGCAGGGCGGCAGCTTCGCGGTTGATTTGGTGGGGCGGGAGGGCCGAGAAGCAGTGTCTGGAGTAGCTTTGCCTGTGTCTGAAATTGTGACAAGAGCCTGGCACCCCGTCACTTGCATGTGGAGCCATGGCTGCCGCTGCATTGGGAGTCTAAGGAGCGACGCCCCGGTGGGGGCTGTGCTGTCCGGCGGGGCGGACAGCCTGCCCTCTGTGCCACCTCTGTCCCGCTGCTCCCTGACCTGCGTTCCCCAGCTGTTGCTCTTGGCCAAGAGTTTGTGTGGATTTGTTCATAACAATCATTCTCCATCTTGAGACGCATGTGGAATGCTTTATGGATATTTTCATAAATCTTGGAGCATATTTTTATGGCTGGAAATCCACCGCACTGCCACAGAAATGCAGGCTGGCTTTCTTTAGCTTTCCTTTCGGAAGGTGCGCTGGCTTCCTGTCTCGAGCTCGTGGGTCATAGGGACGTCTTCCTGCCAGGCCTGTCTCTGCTGGTAACCTTGGGGTCTTTGCAGCTCTGTTTTCGTTGTCAAGACTTCTCGGCCAGGACTGTCATTCTCCATTTTTCCTTTTTCATCCCTCTCCTCCTCCCATTTCCTCCTCCTGAGAAATCCCTGGTCTCTGAGCTGCCGGTACCTGCCCATCCTCTGCTTCCTGAAGGGGCCCAGGCAGGTCGGGTGCTGGGTATGCTTGTTTAGTTCCCCTTAGGGTGCTTCCGTTCTCTTGGGAGGGGTGTTGATAAGACGGTAAACTCCAGACAACATCTTGCTCCACCATGATGGCAAAGTCCTGGTCCATTTCCATTTCGAATCATTTGGGTCTCTCTTTTCAGACTCCAAGGAGACACCTTCCTGCTTCTGGAGACAATGCTGTGGTGGGGGAAAGACTGAATGGTGCGTGTGGGACCTCAGGGCTCTGTGCTGCCCCACGGCTCCGCATTTGCGGGTTCTGGCCGCATCACGGGCCTCGGGGTTGGGGTCAAGGATGAAGAACCGACCTGGCAGCTTCCTGCCTCCAGTGGTAAGAGCACTGGGGTCGGGCTGGCCCCCCTGCCGTGGGCCATGGGGAGGAGGCTTGCCCCGGGCTGGGGTGGTGATGGGGCGGCTCTCCTCTCATCTGAACCTCTTGGGTGGGTTGGAGAGGATGAGAGGAGGAGCTCACTGGGCGAGCAGGAGGGAGTGGAGGGCTTAAGTGAAGCTTGGGTAGTTTAGACATCCCGGAGCGGCTGGGGAGAGCGGGCACGGTGGAGGACAGAGGTGGAGGTACGAGGGGCCGCTCAGAAGCGTGACGATCTCCAGACTCCTTGGTCCCCGCCGCCTCTCCTCGCCCAGGGCACCTCCAGCTTCCTGCGGGACTCTGTGCCCAGGGATGGGCTCCTCATCTCTCCGGAAGCTCTGTTTTGGAAACCCCAGCCCCTCGGGCTGCAGAGTGGTCATCAACACTCAGTGCATGACACATGTGGTACCAGGTGGCCAGTAGTGTCTGGCTCGACTCCAGGTATCATGGTCACCACAGCTCCTTCCTGCTTAGAAAGGCCCTGGCTCTGGCTGGGTGTTTGGCTCAGTGGCTTAAGCGCTGCTTGGAAGGTGCGAGGTTGTGTGTTCGATCCCTGGTACCAAAAAAAAAAAAAAAAACACAAAAAGAAAGGCCCTGGCTAGATGGTGACACTTGGGCTCTGCCCCAGGACACACATGACAGAGCAGTGCCAACACGGGTGCGGGGCAGCCCCTGGCCACGGGGAAAGGGCTGCTCCCAGGGAAAGCGAGGTAGTCTGAGTCCTGTGGGGTACGGGGCAGGAGGACCCTTCCCTCCGCATCCCCCACAGGCTCAGGGCAGGTGGACCCGAGGGGTCGGGAGGCGGCCGTGCTGGGGTGAGCGCACACATGTTTCCACAGGCTCCTGGGCCGCGCCCTGATGGTGTCTGCGTTACCTTGCCCGGCTCAGTGTCTGCCACTGTCATCCTGAGCAGTCGGATGTCCTCATGGTCTCTGTAGGCTGGCACTGCCCAGGGCCCAGCACCTGCAACTACAGCCCACTCCTCTGGCCTTGGACTCCAGAGGTTTAGAGCAGTGGTTGCCTGAGAAGCCGAAAGACCTCCCGGGGGCAAACACCTCTGGAGACAGCTGAGAAGAACAGCACTATGCGGTCTAACTGCCTTCGGCCTTCTCCATGTCTCTAACTGGCTCTCACGGATGTGACTTTCCAGAAGGGACCAAGGGGCTCCCAGACACTGCATCTTGCTGTGGGACAGCTGTCCACTGGGGAGGAGCAGTTTGTCTGGGGCCTGGCCTCCTTTGGAGTAGCTTCTGTGGGCAGCTAGACTTTATCTCTTAGACTTTGGAGGGGGTTTTCAGATTCGGGCGGTAAGCAGGGAACGGAGGTGCATGACTGTAATTTCTGCACTTGAGAGGCTGAGGCAGGAGGATCGCTGTGAGTTTGAGATCAGCCTGGGCTACATAGTGAGTTTAAGGCCAGTCTGCAGTACACAGTTAGACGTGGTCCCAAGAAACAATCACAACAAAAATTAGAAGCAGCAATGCCGAGGTTTGCTTAGGATAGTCCCAGCTCATATGACTTGCTCCTTAGTATAATTATACAGAATTTTCCCTTGTTTTGGTCTCAAAAATGCTGTTTTGGGTGATAAATTCTATGATCCAGACCAGACCCCACTGTAGACCCCAGGGACCGGTGGCTTGGTGTTTGGAAACCCAAAGGGCATTCATTGTTACACTTCGCTTGGCTTCATAACACAGTCTGATGTCACGCTGTGACTCACCCCTGCTCTCTGACAACCTCTGATATTTGCCACTGGGCCCTGAATTCTTTCCCCTTTATTCAGCCACTGTATTCAGCCTGGCGACTTGCCGTACCCTCTCAAAGTCCCTGTGCCGGGGGTGGCAGGACACTGGTGAGAGAGGCAGGCGTGCCTTCTCAGCGCCTTCGCCAGTGGCCTTTCAGAACCTCCTGAGCTCCAGGGCGGTTGGACTCCGGGTCCCCTGCTCCGTGGCTGAATGGTGTCCCTGGTGCTTTCTCTCCTCATCTCTTGTCTGCTTTTGTTCCTGCTCCTGAAGCAGTCAGTGCCCCAAAGGAATTTGTATTAGAAAATATCAGGAAGCCACCTCCACCTAGGAGAGGAGAGAGACAGAAGAGGAAAAAGGCAGGGAACGAGAAGGTGATGGATTAGGGGAGTCATAGGATTTATTGAGGAAAATAAAACAGTTCCACAATTTCTTTCTTTCTTTCTTTCTTTTTTTCTGAAGGAGCAATGAGTGGGTTACAGGATTTGATATCAACTTTTATTTGCTCTTTCTTTCCTCCTCCTCCTCTCTCTCCATCTTCTTTCTGCTGCTTCTGTTGACAAATTTATTTTCAAAGTGTAGGTGTTTGATTTTCCAGAATCCTTTAGTGGGAGGCTCAAAATGGAAAGATTTATTAAAGAAATGCTTTCATTTTTATTGGACAAGAGTAAACAGTGAGAATTTGCTTTAATAATTGCAAAAAAAAAAAAAAATTTCCAAACTCCCCAGTTAGAAATAGAAAAGGAAACTGGCAGTCAGGTGTCCGGGGTCTGTTTTATTGTGGGCTGTTTTGGATATAAAACCTGCACATCTGATTCTTACCTGGCTGTCAACATCCCTAGCACTTCAGCTTCCCCTGCACACGTTTTCATGGAGAGTTTGTGTAATGTTCTCACCTATGTCTGGCACCAAATCTATCTTAAATCTCCTCCTCTTTTTCCGCAGAAACAACAACAAAAAGGAATTGTTTTGTCTTTTAAATTGAATCTTTAAAACAATTGCTCAAATTATAGATCCCTTTCCCGAGGAACCGTCTGGCATTTTTCAGCCCCTCCTGCCCACCCCACTCCCCCACAGTTTTGCTCTGCTTCCTTTTGAGTGTGTGGAAGAAATACTTTCCTTTTCTCTTAATTTTTTTTAAAGGCATGGTGCTATTTGGCTTTTTAATACTATTATCTAGATTCTTTTATATGTGTATGTTTTGGTAGTTCCAAATTGGCTTTCAATTTCATTGCTTCCAGCTCATTCTCCTGTTGCAGAGTCATTATGGTGCCAAATTAAACCTAAACTAAACAGAAACCAAACCAGAACTCCTCAAAAATCCAACAAAAACCAGGACAGAAGAAGCACAGTTGGCTGGTTTGATGGAGCATTCTTCTGGTCCTCGAAAGGTAGCTAAGGTCTCTTTCTCTCTTTTTCTTGTTTAAAAAAAAAATACATCTATGCACATAAATCTGTATCTGTATTTGTTTTCAAAAACAGCTTCATCCGTGGGCTGTAACTCAGGAGGGAGAAATTTAAAAGAAAAAAATTCGTACATGGTCATTAAAATAAAATCTGGATTCCCCAAGCTCCACCTCATTTTGTTGACTTTATTTTTAGAGAGAAGGCCATTTAATTAAAAAAATTCTCTTCTTTCCTTTCTTTCCTGCTCCCCTCCCCCACCCTCCAATTGTCCCCAGAACCAGGAAGTTTATATGTAAACAGAAGTGCCACTCAGACCCCTGACCTCCCCCAGCCCTTCAACCCTGTGTTTCCACAGAGGGATTAACCCCAAATACCAACTTGCTCTCAGAGGCAAGATTGTTCCCCAGGCCCGAAAACCAAAGGGTTTTCTTCTTTCTGGGCTTTCGCATTTGCCCTGCAAATCAGTTCTCCTCAAAGGGAGGCTTAAAGGGAGCTGCTGGAAAGCAAATTGCCAGGCAGGCTGGAGTGGGGATGATGCTGGCATTTTCTGGGTCCTCATATCCGGTCATCTGTCCACCCAGGCCTTGAGTGTTGGGTGACCTTGCAGACCCACGAGCTAGGGAAAAGGGCAAGGTTGCATGGTGTAGCTGTAAATCCTGTGTGTGCATGTGTGTGTGTGTGTGCGCGTGTATGGATGCACTGGGTGTCCTGTGGAGTGCTGGTCCTTGCCTAGTGGCCTGGGGCATCTCAGGAATGCAGGCAGGAAGGGCTTATGGGTTGGGCAGAGGCTGGCATCCTCTCTCTGGGGAGGGCGGAAGCAATAGCCGAGACCCATGGCGCAGCCCATAGTTGTGCATTCGCATGGGGAACGTTTGCAAGCCTTTCTGTTTTAGCCTCCACAAATGCGGGTCTTATCTGGGCCAGATTCCAAGTTAGTCTAAAACCATTCAGAGCTCCCTTGTCCCCTGTGTGCTGGGCAGGATGAGTCTCACTCGTGCACGTCCCCAGTTCTGTCCCATCCCCACGCTTGCCTGAACGGCCCTGCTGTGAGCCAAGGCACTGCCCAGACCAGGAGATTTTCTTAGGAGAAGCAACCTTGTCCCATCTGGACCCCCAGCAATCTCTCACCAGGGAGACGAAGCATCTGCGTGTGTAAGACTCTCTGTAGCATATCCAGAGATTTCTCCTGTTATTAAGCAGGGGCGGGGGTGAGGAAAGCGCCCAACGAGAGGCTACTTACTTAATAGCTGCCAACAGCTGTGGAAAGTTTGATGCAGCGGGAGCACCCAGACAGAAAATTAAAAAACTAATAAAGTCCTCAGTGTGGGGGCGCTGGCATCAGGACAGCTTTACTTCTCCAGACACCTAATAAAGAGACATTCCGGGACACTAACTCATAAGGGAAATCCACAGGGGTCACCGAGAACAGTGGAAAGTGAGCCATGGAAACCTCGGAGCCACTCGAATCACCACGGGGAACCTCAGTCCGCTCCTCCTCTGCTGCTCCTGGCCCGGTGGCAACCCTGCTCTTTGCAGTTTAGAAAAATGGCAGGGTGCTCAGGACCAAAGGAAAGGTCAAGAGACAGAGGCAGGGTGGCTCCAGGGCCCTGGGTGTAGAAACCTTGAATCAGTGCAGAATGAACACGAGGGTAATGTTTGACACTTGGCATCGGAGGGACAGGAGGTGATGGTCACAGCAGAGAACGATGACCCTGGGAGGTGGGCTGGCTTCTGGAGGTAGCAGAAAAAGGGAATTTTGAGAGCTGAAATCTATTCAGCTGGCCCGGACACAGCACCTTCCTAATCGCAGGCTCTCACAGTGGACCTTTCCGCTGGGGTTACTTGGTCATTTTGGATCTGAGTCATGTGTGGTCAGCTGTGTTAGGGGCTTGCTGGTTAAGGCTTTTTGTTTCAAGGGTGTTTATATTATTTTGATTTGGTTCTCAAGTTGGGCTGTGCCTATTTAATGGAAAAAAAAAATGGTGACTTTGGCCTTAACCAAACCGAGGATCAGTTACGGCAATACAATAGTCCCCCTTTACCCATGGTTTTGCTTTCTGCAGTTTCAGGGCCTGGTGGTAACCACGATCAACCACAGTGCAAAAATATTAAGTGGAAAATTCCAGACATAGACAACTTACATTTTATTATGGGTAGGTAGCCCTTATTTGACTTAAAAATGGCCCAAGGTGCAAGGTTAGTGATGCTCAGGAGTCCCCAGAGTGTGAAATGGGGAGGCCCATGGGTTCTGGTCCCATGTGGCAGGGCTGTGGGTGCATGGAGAACACGGTCTGTAGAGGGTCTGGTGCGACCCAGGGTTTCAGGCAGCTGCGGGGTTGGGGACGCAGTGGCAGCTACTGCGCTGGCGCCAGCTGGGGACCCGGCTTCTCACGCAGACGCTGTGCAGTGCAGCGGTGGAGAGAAGCAGTCTGGTGAAAGAGCAAGAAGGGTCGACTGTCTTCCCGGTGTTGGGTTCGGCCAGAGTGTTTAGAAAGACTCGGGCAGTCCTTCTCCGTGCACGGCTGCTTCGCATTTGTGACCCCTCTTCTGGGATAACCTGTGGCTATGACCTCGAACTGTTATTTCTGGTTTAGAAGCACACAGCCTCTTGCTGACCTCAAGAGCCCGTGCACAGATTCCCTGAGGTCTCCTGGGGTGAAGGAAGAGAACCAGGAAAGGGGACCCAGGCCGATCCGAGCTGGCTGTGCCGCTGTTGGGCACCTTGGACAAACCGCTCACCCTCTGGGCCTCAGTCTGTCCTGCAGGATAAAAGGATGGGACAGGACTCCTAAGGCCCTAGCTGCTCAAACATGCCGTGACCCCTGAGGCTGGCAGGTTGTGTCCTGCGCCTGGTGCCTGGCTCCCGCCTTTCCTGCATTGGAACGAGCGCTCTCCTCCTGGCCCCTCCTTTCACTGTGGCTTGGCAGAGGCTTGAGCCGTGGCCTTGGGAGTGAAGAAGGAGAAGCCTGTGGTTTGGTGAGCAAAACAAAACATGGACTTTTGAACTTCTCAAGTCCCAGAGCCCTTTTTAGATCCTTTCTATTTCTCCCTCTCTGTCTCTGTCTCTCTGTTTCTCTGTCTTCTTTCAGAAACGTGAACAGCCTCAGATTTAAGAAAAGATCAAATTGCTATGGGGTGGTCCTGGGCTGCCTTTGGGTAGCTACATCTCACTGAAGGAAGCCTGGAAGGTTCTGGATTATTCTGAAAGTTCTTCAAATGCCCCAGTTGAGGGTCTTGATAATCCAGATCCTGATCAGGTAGGTCTGCATTTCCAGCAATTCTCAGGCAGTAACCCTGCTGCTGAGCGAGGGCCCATCCTCCAAAAGCGCAAGTCACTGGCTGGGGACACTGTCACCAGGATCTCCAGAGCGGGGTTCTTCAGCCTCTGGGTTCAGCTGAAGCCTACAAGGAGCCCGCCAGGTCTCTCTCAACCCAGAGAATCCTGTCTCCTGGAGGCTGGCCTCTTCCAGGCCCTGTCCAATAACACTTGAATGATTTGGCTGATTTTTTTCTTTGTCTCCTCCTTCTTCTTGCCCTGCCTTGGGGAGAAGAAAAATGGGACAGTGTGGGTAGGATGAGGCAGGACAATTAGTGAGAAAAATACAGAGTGGGATTGAAGGATCCCACACTCTGCTTCAATGAACAACATCCTATTATTTAGCAAGGCTAGAGCCAGTATTTCCTCTGAGAAAGAAACATGGATCATTTAATACACACTTCTTCATCGGGCCATGTACCGGGGCCCCTCCTAATGGCACTGCACTTCAATGATCTCATTAGGAGACAAGAGGCACTTTGATGACAGGTTTTGGGAATTAACACGGCAGAGGACCATCTTTCAGGATCACTACTGCTGACTGCAATGTGCTGAGCCAAATGCCCAGACAGGGCACAGGGGCACCAGGCTTGGGGGGTGGGGGTGGGGAAGGCAGACCAGTGATCTCTGTCTAGTGTGACCCCTGACCTGGCGCGAGAGCTAGATCTTCTCTCCATGTGGTTTGGTCAAGAGATGAAGCCCAGTGACTCTGTAGTCCTGTGTGTCAGATCCTCTGGAGAGGAGGAGGTGGTGTGTTGGAAGTTTGGGCTCTGGGCCACCCTGAGATTCCAGCCCCGGAAGTCTGGGCCAAGCTCCAGGCCACTTGTCCTCGTGAGGCGCTGGCTGGCAGGAAGCGCAGTGATGCCCACAGAGGGGTTCCCAATGACTCCACCCAAGCCAGTGACGCCCCACAGCCATCCCCATCTCTGGAGTTTCATCAAGTGGGACTCCCGTGGTTTGCCCCTTTAGATGTGGCCCGGCTGCTGTCCTGCTCCTCCTCTGTTCTTTGCAGCCTCTTGGGCTGGCCGCTGCATCCTAGCTCAGGGGGGCGGGGCAAATTGAGCTTGACTGTTGGCTTGGTTTCTCTGGGACTCTGGGGTCTGCATTTTCCTCGACTCAGAAAGTACATGGTCTTGTGGGACTTGGAAGAACCCCCCACTCCCCCAGGTCTTTGCAACAATCTGGTTTCCTTCTCCGTGCAGTGGGAATGCTGGACTCAAAGACGGGTTGGCTGAATCTGAGCAGAACTGGGCTTCTCCTTCTGGGACTTTTTCCTACTTTCCTTCCCTGTCACAAGAACTTCCACCTCCAGAGGTGACTGTTAAATTGGTAGCAAAGGTCTTGCCAGGGGCTTCGCTTTCCCGGGCTGAGGATGAGTGTGGTTTTCTCGGAGTACAGGGCGCCTTCTGCAAAGGCTCTCCTGGCGAGCGCCGGGAGGGGCAGGGGGTCCTGTGCTGACGCAGTGGGAGGCTGGATGGGACTTAACTGGAGAGGAGCTCCCTGGTGGCAGCCTTTGCTGGCTTTACCTTCCCTGTCTTGGCATCCGTGGACATCTCTGTGCTGCACTCAGTGTCCCCATCCCCTGGCTTTGAAGTGTTTTTGTGATCCTGTGTCATCTCCCTAAGTAACTTGAATCATGTGGCTTTAACTCACTTTTGTGACAACTGCCCTCTGACCCCCATGCTTACCTAGATGCTGTCGTACATTTTCAAGAGCATGCAGACCATCTCCTATGAACCATCTTGTCATGGTCATGGGTTCAAAGTGTCCCTGAGCTGGTCACCCCATCTTTATACTTCCATTTGTGGAAGTACCATGGAGCTTCAGGGAGTGACACACAGCTTCAGAGATCCCGAACCTCCTCACAGTGTTGCTTCATCTTTCACGGGGACAAGCGTGTTGAAATATTGCCCAAGTTTTCCACTTCTTACAGTCCATACTATTTGTTTTCCTCCATATCAGCGAGAGAACGTCTCTAGGCTTTAGAGTTCACGGGTGTGGTTAAATGTGCCTGGGGAGATTGGCTGGTTAGCGGCTCTAAGCTGGTAGGATTCATAGACAGCGTAAATTATGTATAAATCTATGGTATGGTGGGTGCCAAAGGGGCTCAGAGACATCTGCTTTCATTTAGAAAATGCAGCCGCAGCCAGGTATGGTGATGCACACCTATAATCCCAGCAGTTTGGGAAGCCGAGGCAGGAGGACCTCAAATTTGAACCCAGCCTGGGCAACTTAGCAAGACTATCTCAAATTTTTTTTATAAAAGGGACTGGGGATGTAGTTCAAAACAAAATCCCTGGGTTTAATCTCCAATACCAGGAAAAGAAAAAAGCAAAACAAGAAAGAGTGAGAATAAGAGTGAGAAAGAGAAAGGAAGAAAGAGAGGGAGGAAGGTTAAAGAGAAAAGTGTAGCCTCTAAAATGAGCAAAGTTGTTGTGTTAGTCCTTGCCTGACTAAAATGCATCTGTAGTGTTCCTTAACCCGCCATCATGGCATGTGGGTTACTTTTCTGAGAAGGCAAAGATAGTGCCTTCGAATCTGCCACAACTATTTCATTTCTGTCATGTGTTCCCTGACTTTCTAAGAATTTTTGTTCATTTTTATTCGGCCTGATTTGGTAGATAAAGGTTCATGACAGTTGTTTTCTTTCTGAGTTGTTCACTTTGTCTCAATTTCACTTCAGCTTTTCATTTTCAAATCTACTTTGACACTGAAGCTCATGGTTCTAATTTCTTTTTGAATTGATTATTTGTGCATGTTCTATATTTGCTAGATTATCCTTCTTTATTCTAATACTTTTCTTTGTTTGTTTTAGGTATATATCTTGGATAGATATATAATGTATAAACGTAAAGGTACCTTGGTTCATGAACTCAATTTTTTTCTACAGTTGTGGAAAAGATGGCCACATTTGTGTTTGGCCATGGTCATGTTTGTAACCCAATGCAGAGCTGCAAGTAAAACCAAAATTTTGTCAAATACTTCAAATCAAGATGTTTACAGACAGAACGGATGTGCTACTGTATATGTTCATGTATTAGTTTTGATTTCATATCAGTTACTTGTGCTGTCTGGTTTCTTAAAATATGTTCTTGTCATTAATACACATATTGTTAACTAGAATAGTAACTGCCTGAAATATTTTTTTATTTGGGATAAAATCTACAAACAATGAAATTCGAAAACTGTGAGTATGTATGCGTTTATTGTTGACAAATGTATACCAGATTCTGTTTTTTTAACATTTTCTGTTTCAATAACTTTTTTCTTTTAATATTTTATTAATAATAAAAGACAAGGCAGAAGAGAATCCCCCATACTTGCTACATTGCTTGCTGTAAAGAGATGCTTGGGTTGCTGACCAGAGGCCTGGCCAAATCTACAAAACAAAAGTTGGTTGATGTTCCTTGGTTGCTATCAATCCAACCAGACCTCCGAAACAGCAGGTTGCTTGGGGGGAGGGTAGTGTTTGTCCCTGATTCCAGTTCCGCTCCAGCTGGGCGGGGGCCCCGCGAGGGATCCTTCTCGTTCTCCTCCAAGGTCCTGGGGTCAGGACCCCGGAAGGCAATCCATATTGAGTCCTGATGTCGCTCGGGCCGGGTGGGGGTGTTTCAATAATTTTAAAAACACTTTTATAGCTATATTTTAAAAATGATTAGACTTTGATTGATATTGTTATTTACTGTAAATTTAATTTTGCCAGGTTTCCATTTTTTATTTAGGTTTACAGTGGTACCTTGATTTACAAACTCAGTTCTCTCCACAATTCTGGTTACAAACTGAAATGGATGAGAATGGAATCAAATTTCCCCATAAGGTGAACACTGAACTTAACCCCTGAATTTGATAAAGTTCTCACCCAACTTAGTTTACAACCAGAATCATGGAAAGAATCAATTTTGTGAACTGATGTACCACTGTATCTCTCAGTTGGTGTGTGAGTCAGGTTTCTGTTACTGCCACAAAATACCTGAAACAATCAATGTATAGAGAGGAAATGTTTATTTTGGCACAGTTTTGGAGGTTTTAGCCCACAACTGACTGGTGTCTTTGTTTGGGGCCTGTGGTAGCCCAGTACAGAAACCATGATTGACAGGAAGAGAGACAGGAAGGAGGTGAGGCCTGCAAATCCCTGGCAGGTGTGTATCCCTGCCAACCTCCCAGTAGATTCTGCCTCCTAAGGGTCCCCCTGCTCCCCAGTAACGCTGAGGGCTGGGAACCACGCCTTTAGCAATAGCCTGCAGGGACTCTGACCTGAACCCTTGTGTTTGGTTGGCGCATGGGTAAGTGCTTCCTTCAGTAAGAGTGTGAGTGGTTTACCTTAGAGATCTCCAAGTCACTGACAGTGTTCTTCTTTTTCTTTTAGACGCAAGTGGCACTTGGATTGGTTTAGAGTTCCTGCCCGGCAGGGAGGTCTTTGCGTGCAGAACTATAGACATCTCACCAGTGCCACCCGATGTTTGTGTTACGGTGCTGTTGGAGGCTCATCTGATTTTTCCACCCGTGGAGGTAAACTGCCTTTTTTTACCCCATCCAGATAATTGTAAAATTCTTTGGTGGTTTTAAACATGGATATACCTAGTAGTTAGAGTCTTTTGTATAATTTTGCTAGGCACCCACTGAGATGTTTTGATCTGCAGATGTACAGTCCTACTTGGTTACCATAGTCAGTAGTAGTTTCCTCTAATCCGTACTCCTCCGCCCTCCTTTTTTCCTTCTTGTTTTTTGAGACTGGGTTGTACTATGTTGCTCAGGTTGGGCTTAACCTCTTACCTAAGCTGTCATTTTGTTTCAGTCTCCAGAGTAGTGGGGACCAGAGGCCAGTGCCACTGTGCCCAGTCCATATTTCCTTTCATTATTTTTACATGTTAGTTGTTTTTTATGGGGATGAGGTTTGAAACAGAGTCTTGCTGTGTGGTCCAGTCTGGTCTTAAATGCACTGTCTAGCTCAGAATCACCTAGAACTTGCAGCAATCCTGCCTCAGCTTCCCGAGTGTTAAAATGACAGATGTGTGCCACTACCTTCTTAATAACCTAATTTTTGATATGCATGTGAGCAGATAACTGCATAGAATAAAAGCTTATTTCCCAGCCCCTCTTAAAATTTAGTGTTGCATTTGTGTCATTGCATCCTTATAGATACAGCAGCTCAGGAAAATTTTCTTCTTTTATATTTTATATTTTTTGTTTTGTTTTATTATTCTATTTCCCCATCCCAAACATCTCTTACCTACATGCTCTTTATTATCTGTTTTTCAAGCCCAACACTTTTTCTCTCATTATTTTAATCCATTGTCTTTTTCTTTTCATTTTATGGCAGCTTTTCAAGTTTCTCTTCTGTGTCACCAATTTTGATTTTTTTGCAGGGCCCATTTTACTCTTCACTGCACTGAATGAAATTTTTATTCACTATCTCTCTTTTCATTTCCTTACTCCTACACGCTTTTACTTCCTCTGAGCCAGTACCCTTTACATCACTGGCTTTGTCTGTTTCACCTCTTAATGTTTGATTTTCTCATTTTCTTAAATTTCCCTGGGAATAGAAACGTTGGTTTGCTAATTGCTTTCTAAATTCTGTAACTGTGTTTCGCTTCTTAGAAAGACACAGCCTTTCTCTATATTTCGAGCTCTAGATTTTTTGCCTTTCATCATCTTCATATTGGTTTTCCTTTATTTCCGTCTGCTTCTGGTGTTTGTTCATGAACAATGTGAGAGGACTTGAGTGATGGAAAAGAACTTACAGCACCGCTTGGAGGTCCGGCCCGTGGAGGAGGGGAAAGGGCCTGGAGCGGGTTGCGATGGGAGCAGGAAGGCGGCACCGGGGTGAAGAGAGGCAGCTGCAGCTGCCGCAGGTGTGGGCATTCCCGTCCCGTTCCTCGCCTGCAGCGGAGCTCCGGCGCTGTCTTCCTCGGTATGGTTCTCTGCGCCTGACCTCTGTCCCAGGATAGAGCTGTGTTCGGCTCCATCTCCCTGCTTGAGTTGCTCTTGGGGGGAAGCCTGCTTCTTTCTGTGTGTTTTGCCTCCCGTCATCCTGATGATGTGCATGGCTTCTCCCCTGATCTGCACACGTGCTCTCTGGGCCCCTCCGCACTTGGCAAAGGGAGGGTGACCGTCATGTTCAGCGGGGCCACAGGGCCTCTGCCGATTACGTCTTGTAAATACTGTTTCTCGGGGAGAAGATCTGTCCTCAGAGTCTCTCTTCTGGACTCTCTCTCTCTCTCTCTCTGTCTTTGTCTTTTTGAGGCAGGGTCTCACTATACAGTTCAGGTTGGCCTTGGGCTCACTTTGTAGCTCAGTCTGGTCTCGAACTTCCAACGATTCTTGTGCCTTAGCCTCCTGAGTGCTGGGATTACAGGAGTGGCACTGCATCCTGCTCCAGTTTTCTCTTCTAGACCATATTCTGCTACTACAGATCCAGAATGTCTACTGTACGGGAGGCACGCTTGCCTGGATTCTGATGTGACTTTAATGCCATTCTCCTTTACCACAAAGCTTTTCCTTTTTTATTCTTCTCTGGATCATTTCAGAGAGGATCTTCAAATAAACAGAGGAAGTTAAGAACTTCTTTTCAATGCTTTTTTTCCTGGGACATTTGAACAAGGCATTATGTAAGGCTTTTCACATTGTGCGAGTAGGTCGTAGGTCATAAATGGATTAAAAGCACCCCAAGTCTTTGTGGCAGAGGGAAGAGATATAAGATCACAAGACCTGGAGTTAGAAGATGTAAGCTTGTGTCCAGGTCTGTCTCCCATAAACCATGTGATCTTGGCTATAGGATCTTTTGTTTTCTTATCTATAAAATGAGAGCATTTCCTTATTGAATGAAATCAAGTATGGGAGGCGTTTTTAGACCCACGAGACGGCAGGCATGTCTTTGGGTTTCTTTCTCTTTTTGCTTTTCACAGGCTGGGCCTATGAAAGATATTTAAGAAATCCTCACTGGCTACTTATTTGGGATGGATTCCAGAAAACACTGAAAGATAGTGGGAAGCAAAAGGGAATGGTGGAGTAACTGAAGGTAGTATTGCTTCCTTCTTTGATGTTTATGTTTATAATCTTTCCCATGGTATTATCTGCCAAGATAATACATAATAAAACCTGTCAGATTTTATTAACCACCCTCGCTGATGTCTTTAATCCCTTTTTCAAATCCTCACTGTTGGTTGTCTCGATTTGCAAAATTTATTGCAATAAGGTGTTTCTTTTAAAGATCTTTTTAAAGAAATGTAATTGTTGATGGCTCACTGTTACATCTAAAGTTGTCCCTTAATACTGTCAGGAGTCTGCAAAATGCATGTACTTTCCAAATAGTGTTAGAAGTCAGCGCGTAAACTGAGGGCAAGAGTAAGGACAGGGTATGTGGTGTGCCAGGGGACTGCTCTTTGAGTCAGTCGGTGTCATTTGTCATGGGCTGTCCAGCAGGTGCATAAATACCTCCTAGAGGGAGTGAGGTTTTCCACTCAGCGTCCCCAAATGGCCCCATTCCAGCCCCCAGCAGAGACGCCGGGTTCTCAGAATTGGATTAGCTAAGCACTGGGTAAGGTAAAACCCACCAGTTAGACCCAGGGGACAGTTAGCTCCTGCAGCAACAGCAGCAGTATGAAGAAGGCTTTTGCTTATTAACAATAGCAGGATTCACCAGCTAACTGAAAAACTCCAGCTTTCTGAAGTACAGCCACTTATTTCCTATTACAGGGTTCAATGCTACACAGGTTGTTTGCAGTCCTCACTAAGTGTGAGACCTTCTACCAAGTGCTGCAGAGGATAAAGCGGTACACAGGACCTTGCTTTGGCTTTGGAAGTTCCCGTGTTTGTTGGGAGACAGAGGCCTGTGTGTCACTCTGTCAGGGGACAGATGCAAAACACCACACACTGTTGGGTCAGAAAGGACAACTCGGAGGTGCTCTTAGTAGAGGAAGAACTCAGATTAGGCACTCTTGCATTTAAATAATGGGTCCATGCACTGCGCTGTGACTACTCAGAGAGGGCCAGTGGTAGGTGTGTGACTATTTACAGAAGAATAAACCTAGACAGGCAGCAGAGGCAAAGGAGACATCCCAGGCAGGAGGGGTTCAGGAGTGCCCTGTGGCTGCATGGCACACCCAAGAAAACGGCAGAGGGCAGCTGGTGCTCTGGGCCGAGCTGTGTAGGGGAGAGAGGCCGACTGTGGGATGGGTGAAGGGTTTGGGGTACAGATCAGAGCTGAACTGCACAGGGCTCCAACGGCCCAACTGAGGGACAGCAGTTCTACTTTCAAATCCCATATTAATTGCATTCATTCATCCATTCATTCATTCATGTATGTATGAATGTGTGAATGAATGAATGAGTGTGTGTAGTATATAGCATTTACGTGCCTTGTGTGGAGTTGGCACGTGTACATAACACATCTTAATTCTTTTCTCATCTCTTTCTCTCCCTTCCCTCCATCTCTTGATCTCTTTCCCCTTTGATCTCCCTACTTCCTATTATCTATCTTTTACTTTGCTCTTTATTTTATATTTTGGGTTTCTCAAATGAGAGAAACCATCTGATATTTAAGCTTGTGCCCCTGATTTATTTCACTTTTGACCTTATGGTCCCAAGGTGCGTCCGTTTTCCCACAGTGACTCAGGTTTGTCCTTCCGTGTGGCGGAGTAGGACTCCATTGTGTGTAGACGCTGCATTTCCTTTATCGTGATCGATTGGGCTATTGTGCACTGCGATGCCGTAGACGTGGGTGTGTGGGTCACTGTAAGATGCTGCCTTCAGCTCTCCACGTCTACCAGGACTGGCAGATGCCCAGGTCCATTGGGCATGACACTGGAAAGTGCGCTGGACTGGAATCAGGGCTGACTTTGAATCTGAGCTGTGTCATGCACTCAGGAGTGACTCCGGACCAACTCACTTAACTGTTATTGGATGGTGACAGCAGACAGTGGCAGTGACCAGCAGCTGGCTACGTCAACTAATTTTTTTTTTTTTTTTTTTTTTTGAGGCAGGGTCACAGTGTGTAGCTCAGGCCAGGCTTGTGCTCACGTTGTAGCCCAAGCGGGCCTCGAACTCACAATGCTTCTCCTACCTCAGCCTCCTGAGTGCTGGGATTAAAGGCGTGCGCCACCACGCCCAGCTTACATCAGCTATTGGCATCCAGCGTCACCTGGTGCCATCTGGTGCCATCAGGACTGCTGGCTGAGCTGCTCTTTGCTGACTCGGGATTTCTATCTGTGTAGAGCAAAAGAACCTGAGGCTGATGGACAACAAATCCAGGAATGTGTAATTTTTGTTTCAATTATGTAAGCCAATAAATTTCCTTTTTTACCCCAAAACGAAAAAAGCACTGTCCTTATCCTCAGGTTGCTCTGTGAAGACGTGGTCTGGGAGCGTCAGGTGAGGAGACAGGGGCAGGCACTGAGGGCATTGCCCACGCTGTGGACGGTGCCCTGGAAAGCTGCAGTGGGGCCTGTGAATCTGTATTTCTAAAGTTCCCAGATGCTGCAGTGCTGCTAACAGAGGGACCACGCACTCAGAGAGCACCTATTCTTTTTCATTTTGTCTAAGGCTTCCTCAACAGCTTCCCTCCCTTCTCTGCTGGGTCCTCCAAATGCACAGGGCCTACCAAGTCCCATTCAGCACTGACTGTGGTCAGAGCTGGGTATTTAAGATGGAACCTAGACTCATTACCATGACCTACAATCTTTCCTTCTCCTAAGAAAAAGTATTTATTGTGTATCGCAGTTAAATTACCCTGGTAGCTCACTATGTGTTCCTTCATTCTTTGGCAGTTTTTTGAGTGTTCTGTGTGCCACAGTGTTATAAACGCCAGCCCTCTATTTATACAGTTACTTATTCCAAGCTGATAAACCACTTTCCCAGGAACAGGCTGGGAACTAAGTTACAATGAAGAGCAAAATCAGTGCAAGCAGATAAAATGTACTTGTTGTATCTTTGTGTATTTGTGAATATAGTTATACATAGTTTCACTTTGTACTTGGCTACATTCCAAGCCAATTTTTATTTTTTTATTTTGATATAGGGTCTCACCAAATCACCAAGTTGCCCAGGCTGGGCTGGAATTTGTAATTCTCCTGCCTCAGCCTCCCAGAGTGCTGGGAAAACAGGTGTGTGCCACCATGCCAGGTTTGTATGTGTCTGTTTTTATTGATTTCTTATTGTCGTTATTTGTTAATATAGTGTTATGGTTTACATTCCTATGGCCCCACCAAGTCTCATGTACTTGTGGCATGGACGCAGCTGAGTCTAGAGTTCGTGATTGGTTTGTTGTCTAGTGCTGGGATTGGAGATGTGAATGCTGTACCCGCCCAGGGGTGGAGCCAACATACAATGTAAGGGTGGGAAGGTGTGTCTTTCTGTTGTTGCTGGTTTGCGCTTTGCTGTTTGCTGCCGCCATGAATGGCAGCCCCGCCACACCACCCTGCCTTGCAGCCAGCTGAGTATGGACTGAAACCTCCAAGAACTGTAAGAAATAAACCTTTCCTTCCCTCATTTTGGGTGTCAGGTATTCTGTTTCAGCAATGAGAAAAAGGTAACTAAGACACATAGTTACTCATTATAGCCCATTGCTTGCATCTGATTACTATTTTCTGGTTG
>RJWM01035683.1:0-18744 GCA_004363535.1 Dasyprocta punctata
CAAAAGTCTGATGATTTTCTCAAAGAAACATTTGTGTAATTGCTTGAGGTACAAGCTGAACTAGGGACTTTCTACCGAAAGCACCATTTTTTACCCTGAAAGAATGATGGACCAAAAAACTGTGGTTTACAGACTTGGGTGTTTAACCTTTAAAATAAAAACAAAATGAATGAAGCAAGCCTGTTATTTCGAGGAAAATAGATAGTATTTGTCACCAATGATAAAAAGGACACACTCAAAGGGAAACAGAATTTTAGAAAACTTTTATCATTTACCAAGAACTTGTCACAGCCACAATACTAAAGAATCTGACTCTTTTGATGCTTTATAGCAAAATGTGCCAACAATAAGAATATTCAAATGAGTTATCAAATAATACAAATAATCAGTGCATGGTAAAAAATTGTTCATGGACAATTTTTTTAGAAATGCAAAACAGATCCATAGATTTTTCATTTTTAATTGACATGTAATAATTGTGCATATTTATAGGAAGCAGTGTGATGTTTCTATACTTATACACAATGTATAACAACATGTTTAAGTAATTAGCATACTTTTCACCTTAACTACTTCTCATTTCTTTATGGTGAGGACATTCTAGCTATCTTAAAATACATAATGAATTATTGTTAACTACGGTCACATTAATGAATAAAGAAAATATGATATTGTGGTGGAATACTACTTGACCATGAAAAAGATTGAAATGCCTACCTTTTGCAGCTCCATGCATAAGCATAGAGAACATTATATTAAAATAAGCCAGGCACAAAAAGACAAACACTATATGATCTCACTCTTCTTTGGAATCTAAACACATACACATGCACACATAGATGGGCATACACACACATACACACAAACACACACACACACACACACACACAGACCTCCTAGTGATAGAAAGTAGAAGGTTGATCACCAGAACCTGAAGAGATTTGTGGGAGGAGGCAAGTGAGGAGAGGTTGGTGAACAGGTACAAAGTTACAGATATTAGGAATAAGGGCCATAGATTTTAATGTAACCAATCATGAAGCAAGCATCTATGTGCTTTCAGATTCTATAATGCAATGAACTTTTAAGAAACTAAAACATTTGCATTTTAGTGTGGTACCAAAGAAGATCTACAATTAATCATGAGGCTTTAAAATACTCCTTCTTTCCCAACTGTGTAGTTTGTGATTGAATGCAAAAGCAGATATGAGAATCTTGTTTTCCTCCGTTAAACCTGATATTAAAGAGATTTACAGAAGTGTAAATGCGCTCTGTTTTTTAAAATATGCTCTCTATTTACTGTATGTGGCATTTAAAACCTAACCCTCTAAAAGGAAATGTGTATCTGCTCATTGCAGAATGGGGCCATCGTCTTCCTTTTCCTAAGATTTCACCAGGATTTTTCAGCACATTCATCTCTTTTTTATTCATGCTGCACTTGTGACAAGAGAGGTAGCTAATGTTTCTTAATGTTTGTTTGTTTATTTGTTTGTTTGTTTATCAAGTCCCTAACAAACTTTATCTCACTCATGAGCAACTGAGTGTGTATTTCTGTGTTTTATTTTAAACTTTAAACTCATATTTATTATAACTTATCTCATTAGAGATGGTGCGCCATTATCCATTATTTAAATATTTTTGGATTTTAAGTCTGTCATTCCAGATATAATGTACTTCTCTAGGATAAAGCAGTCACAGATTCAGTGTTTGTTCATGTCATTGGTAAAATATTTAACAGAATATAATACTTTATTAAAACCTATCTACTCTATGAATTGAGCCAGAGTATATGGCAGTTTCTGGACTCATCAAAGAGAAATTCTTAACTTTAAAAATGACAAGCCAGTACATTTATTGCCTAAGTCCCAGCATTCTTCTCATTCTCCAGGATTTCTCAAAGATTTCTGACCTTGATTACTGAGGCTACCACCTTCTTTTCATAAACCATTCCTTTGCCTATGGAAAAAGGTAGGCATATACTGTCTTTAAAATAACCTCATGGCTCAGTTCCCTCCTAACATTAATGGGTCTGTCACTTTTGTGACAGATTTTTCTTTTCCACAAAAGAATTGATAATCTGAGAATTAAAAGACTTGCAAAGTTGTCCATGTGTTAGATGTGACAGTGTTCTATCATGATGCCCATTTTATCAGGAGACCAAATATGCCTGTTCCATTTCAGTACTTTCTGTCTCCAAAGAGATGTCATTATTGCTTGTTCCTTTGGCATTTTAACCTTTCTAGTATTTAGGGATCCCAGCTTTTTATATTTATCACTGCCCACTTTTATTTTGTTTAGCAAACTCCCAGAGCAACATCACTGATTTCAAGTGGTTGTTGTCATTGTCGTTTGGGATATTTTTGTCTTAACAGAATTCCTTGCAGTTTTGTCTCGTGACTCTTGCTGCAAGAATATATCTAACTTTAATATGAATGTTTTGGTAGCTTCCATCTAAAAAAATCTAATTTCCTTTTCTGTCTCAGTAAGGCCTTTTATTCTTTTGGACATTAGGAATATAAAGATAGTGTGGCCACTTTCTCCCAAATCTTTATAAGTCCCATGGCACTAAAAAATCTCCACTGGTCTGTATCGTATACTAGCCATATCACTTTTTGGGTCTTACTTTGAAAAAGTATCACAAATATAAGTGGTAATTTGTGTTTCCTGCTATCCAGGAATCATGTTTTCTGCTCATTTAGTTGCTAGACAAAAAAAAATGTATCATCCATTACTTCTTTTTGACTGGGAAATTTGTTATCTATTTTAACTAAGCTATCAGCCATTATCATCTCCTTTTATTCTTATTCTTACATGCTGACACCCATAAAGTGCCCATCTCAGCTTCTCACCAGGCAAGTGGGTCCTCTTAGCATGTACACCCAACCCTGACACCCTTCAAGGAGCCTGGGTCTTTATCTGTAGGGTGCTTGCGTGTGTCTGTGGGGAAGGGGGGTTCCTCAGTTGTGTATCTTACCACTACCTTGCCTTAGAGTATTTGACAAACTTATCTTTTTACCCATAGATACTATAATGTCCCTTTTATTATTATTATTATTTACCCAAACTTGTTCATCTGAGCACCTGGGGTCACGGGCTTTATTTTCAAATCCCTTTCTATTCTTGCAAAGTGCTGGCTCCCCAGCCCTGACATTCATTTCTTCCTCAGCTATCTATTAAGTGTTCTGCTTGGAAATATCAATTATGATTGTGGCAATTATAAAAATATGGCCCGAGAGCAAGGAGGTCTTTTCAGCCTTTTAGGACATTACCAGATCTAAGGTTTTGTGTCAGAATTTCCAGCTTAGAAATGAAAGTCAGCACTGGGGTTGGCGAAACAGACACTGTCAACCCTCATGGCACAGAGTCTAGGACAGGCGAGCAGGCACAGAAGAAGGAGCTTTTGTTAATCATTGCAAATGTGTCTCTAGACATTGAGATCCATGCAGCACAGTGGAAAGAGGCCTCCCATCATTATTACAGCAATGTTTATGCCTGGGGAGAACATTCCTTGGCATTTCATTAACATGAATCAGGCCTCTGTGACCAGGCATTGCAGGTGAACATCCCAGTATAGGAAATGCTTATCCAAATGACCCACTCTTTCAGGTCCATAGAGAGGCCTAGCTGGCCTGCAATTGCTGCATTCTTATTACTGTTGTCATCCCCTTCGGTGTCTCAAATTGACTAGTTACTCACAGTGTGCGAGGCCAAAAGCGATGCTCCCATCCAGATGCTTTGTGCTAGACCAGCAGCACTAGCAGGGGCATATTTTCAGGACTGACTTTTCTGGATAGAAATACCTCATGAAGGCCTGAGAGTGTTGTGGTTATTAAACAGTCTCTCCTAGTGATATATCTCCCTAACGTCCCCAATAACTTCTGATTCCCTGATATTCTTGCAAATTAGCAGCTGTGGCCTTTTCCAAGCTAGCTCCCAGCATGGAGGTTTCAATACAGTTGCAAGGCCATGTGTTTGCCATACCGATCGATACCGCAGATTCCATTAAGCTGTGCTGGCATCTGATTTTCTACTAGACCTTGGTGACCTCCTTTTCCAGCTACCATTTTCAAACCTTCACAGACACCAAGCGAAGAACCTACTCTGTGGTCAGATTAGGGAGAGATTATGCAAGTCTCACCCCATTTCCCTGAGAAGAGCTTGGGAGTTAGATTAAGGGACACTAAGGGTCCACAGAAACCTCCCTAGTATAAATTACTGCTTCCTTAGGATAACCAGCTAAGCGTAATAATTTGATGACTGAATTCAAGTTAGAGTCTCTTCCTGTCCATCCATGATGACGAACTCATGCGATTTTCACATTATCTTTTCTTCTGGAAAAATAAGTCATAGTTTCTCTTCCTGTTTTCATTTCTTCTCTCCCTTCATTCCTTTGTTTTTTTCCTGCTGTTTCCACATTAGGGAACCCTGTAACTTTAGATCATCTGCTTGAACCTGAGATAGCTCTCCGGAAAAGTTCATTCATATACAAATTCATGTAATTGCATGGAGTCATACATGATTTAAAACTTCCTCATGCCTGTTCAGGGTCTCCTTAAGGATCTAATCTTAGGTGTCTAATGGGCCTACATTCTAGGAATCCTTGTGTGACCCTGAACCTCATACAACAACAACAGCAACAAAAAGACATCTTTCTACAAGGGAAAGAAAAAAATAGATACTTGTCAATTTTTTGAAAACCTTGTCTACTGGGGTACAATAAACAAGATTTATATACAATAAAATTTACATAAAATTCATGTTCCAATTAAAAACATTTAAAAAGCATGCATTTTAAGTATAGCCGCCATCATAAATAAGATAGATATTCCAAACTCTGGAAGCATCTACTGTGCTCTGCTTCAGTCCGTCTCTCCCCACCTCACACCTTGTCCCTGACAACTGCTGACCTCTCTTTTGTCTCATTTTGTTTTTTCTGGAATGCCATATGGATTGATCCACACAATACCTCGCCTTCTCTGTCTGGGTTAGTTCACTTCAAATTATTAAGAATAATCCTTGCAGTCAGGCACAGTGTCACACACCTGTAATTCCAGTACTCAGCAGGCTGAAGCAGGAAGATCACCATGAGTTCAAGGCCAACCAGAGTTACAAGGCGAACTCATATCTTTTCCAAATGGGAGTTGTGGAGAGTTAAGTTTGTCACCTTGGTTAGATGTGTGAGGTGACAGTGTGAGGTCAGTCTCTAAGAATTACCGTTCCTTCAAGTGAATGCAAGTGGCTGAGTACTTGTTAAAGAGAACGATCACCTATGTGTGTTGGAATGTGTATCATTAGCTCATTGCTTTTCACTACTGAGAAGTATCCCACTGCATGGCTAGATCACAACGTATTACCTTTGTATTTCTTTAGTAATGCATTTTATGTTTATGATGATTGCTCTCTTACTTTATCAGAATCCAGGCACATACAGAAGTAGGATATCCCTTGGCTTCAGAAAGACTCTTAACCTCCTCAAGCATATGGAATGAACTGACTTTGAATCACTTAATGGTTGTTGCAAACCTATTATGTGCTAAATCTTACATCAAGCATTTTCCTATTTAGCCCTATAAACTCTCTGTGGAATGGGAACTAGTATTACCATTTTATCTGTTGAGGAAACTGAGAAAACTTAGCTGATTCTGAAGGGACAGGCAAGTAGCAGAACCTCAGGCCCACTCCACACCACGCTAACTATAGCTCTTCTCAGCCACAGCAGGAGACACTGAGTCATCCACTGAGCTCTCCAGAACCAAGCTCAGAGAGTTCAGAAAGAGCCAGCAGGACCTGCAGATAGCAAAGTCCTTTCCTTTAAATCTCATTAGGAGAGCTTTCTTGGGCCTCTTCTCAATCTCAAATAGGATAATCTTGAGTCAATTATTCAGCTCATTTAAGTCCTCAATGGGGCACAATAGGTCCCAATTCTCCCTATTTCCCAAAACAGTAAGAGGCATTGGGACGCAGGCAGGATTATGTCTCTGAGAAGCAGTAGAGCTCACGATAAAATACACCCTTTCCCCTCATTCTGGAGGCCTGAAGGTTAACATTCAACAATTCCAGGATCTAAGAAATTGCCTCCTTTGCCTGAATTAAATGAAATCTAATGAAATAGAAATCCAGGTCAGTGTAGTTCACCATCAAGCCTTCAGCCGCTACATTGCTGGCAGCTCTCCTTGTAATAATTAAACAGAAAGACGGAGGCAGACAACAGTGAAATCCATTGCTAATCTTGCCCCTCATCAGCCTATCTTCCTAAATGTTCCTTAATTAAGGTTTCTAAATGCTCTGCATTCCCTCTGCACACAGGGTACCAAAATGAAGCTGACTGCTTCAGGGATGCCCAACAACCAAAGGTGGAAGGTCTTCTCAGGGTATTTCTCATCCAGAACATTAAAATTCAAAGATAAAATTCAATAAGTGAGGATCCATGCAAAAAATGAGCAGAGTATGGGGACAGAGAGGGTTAGGAGGAGATTTTTTTTTTCCTGTAGGATTTCACTTTAAGGATTCTGAAGGCATATCGCTGGCTTTATCACGGCTTCTCCAACACACCAGGGAGTGAATGAAACAGCTGTCACATTTAAACACACACAGCGGTAATCCTCCACTGAGCACAATGCCAGGACAGAACAGAAAATCTATCAACACTTACAATGCATTCTATTTGTTTAGCAACTCGTCCCCCTTTACCCAAAGTTCACCTGTGAGACTGTGTGAGGCCATGTGCCACCGGTGGCCTTTTATGATTTAGCAACTACTGAGGGAGAGAACATGGAAAGTGATCAGACACCACTGGGGTGGGGGGACTGAAGATGTTGAAATCACAGAACTTGAATTTCAGGATAACCAAAGATCTGCAGTAGGGTGGCTTGGCAAGCTCTTCACCTCTGGAAGAAAAAGACATGTGAGAAACACCCCAAGTCCCCCCAAGTCCACTTCCTTCTCTTCTCCAAGGGTGGCTTTTAAAAGATAAGACCTCCACTTCTCCATCCATGAGTCCCATCTCAGGAAGTGCATGTCAACCTCTAGAAGTCTGTGAGGGACAGCAAAGTCCCCTCAAGCAAGCATAAACCAGTCCAGGTATCGCTCAGGTGGAACACTGGAGAGAGAACTTCTGAAGTGATTCAATGCTATATAAGGTTTAAATTCTTTGTATTAATATAATAAGTAAATATTTAGTCACTAATTAAGCAATGAAAATTTCACCATGTAAATTTTATAGGAATTTTAAATCATATGTGCAATTCTCTAAGAAAACTAAGGCCTAGAGAAGTTGAAAGGAGGACCCAAGACCAAACAGCACCAAGAACCCATGAGACCTGGCTTCTAGGCTGCCCTAAGGGCTCTGTGTGTGTCCTGATGAATGAAGTTCGTATACTGAAATAGTTGTCAGTAGGGATGATCTCAAATAGAAAAATTAGCGGGAAGGGCTCATAGTAAAAAAAAGAAAGTAAAAGCCACCAATAACAACTTTGCCATTGTCAGCCTTGGAAATGTTCTGCATCGGCACAGCTCTGGGCCCACAGAGAGTTTCAGATAAAAAGTGTGGAAGTCAGGAGAGATACATGAGGATTATTAAAGGACTGACAAACAGAATCTGTAGATTAAAATCTACACAGGAGGCTGTGGAAAGATCAGTTAATTAATAGTTTTATAAAAGCATGTTCAACTTAATTCAATTATATTCAGAGAAATTGAACGCAAATAGTATTTTTTGCTCCAGTTCATGTGAAGTTTTCTGCCGGCCACTGCGGCAGCACACAGTGGAGTAGACACAGTCTTCTCAGTGGGTGTCAGAGTGATAGTGAAGAAAGGAATTCTAATTAGTTGTGTGACCTGAGAGAAATTCAGAGAGACTCTGAGAGATGAGATCCAACTCTTGTCTACAGCACATTCTAGCATGTGATTTGCGGGAAAGCAGCAGCTGTTTCGTTACCCGATCTAAACATCACAGCAATGTTTGAAATCTATGGAAGTCTTAGATAAAGAGTCCTATGAAGTTGTAGCTTTGTTCAAAAGTCAATCAATATTCATTTCCTTTCCCCCAAAATATCATCCTAAAAGACAAGAAAAAGCATGATGTGTTGGAAATAGTGGCAGGGGTTCACTGTGGCTGGAACACAGGATTCACAAACCTGAAACATTGGACGACACAGAAGCACTTCTGAGGGTCAGTCCATGGTGACAGGGTGATCACTGTGGCAGGCACACAAGGTTCACAAAGAAAAAGGACATGAGACAACAACAAACAGGCTGAGGACAATGAATGCAGGCCAGGATAAGGGGTGGGAGCAGGGTTATGCAAGTAATGGGAGGCTGCAAGACCTTTGCTTAGGTTAGTGATGATATCACAGCTGAGGTTCAAGTGCACAAGGAAAACCTCAGCAAAGACCCATTGTTACGGTTCATGTTAGAGGGATGAGCTCCTTCACAGCTCCGATCCTCCCTACTCTGTTCTCCTTCCTTTACTCCTTGACCCTGAACACCTACCACTCCCCTTTATTTGTGTATTCATGAAGCAAATTCCACTGGGGCAGGAATCTTTGTTTTATTACTGATGGGATTCGAGCTCACGGAACAATGCTGGACACGTGGTGGGCACATATTAAATAAATACTCCTTGCAATGAACAAAAGGGGATGGAACTAGGAAGCCCTGTGTTTCTGTGCCTGTGGAGCTGAAAGAGTGGTGCTGACAGAGAATTATAGAGGAAAGGTAGGTGAACAAGTTTGGACAGCAAGTTGACCAGCTTGTTTTCTGCTCCCTATGAGTAAAAGCCAACTGAATGCACTTGTGGGAAATTGGGGTTAAAGATTTTCCAGATGGGCTTTCCAGGTCGAGTATTTGTGTGCCGCTGGATGGTGCGGGAGGACCAGAGCCAGAGCCTTTCTATCATTCAGCCGCTAGAATGTCTGATGCCAAGGGGCTTTTGACAGTGTCTCAGAAAACAGCACAGGGTGGCTCAGCCCCAGCTCAGACCACCTCCCAGCACCCTGCCTGCTCTGCTGAGAGCTCAGCGGAGGAGACGCTACCCTCCCCGCCTGCCCTCAGGTGTGCCAATCACAATGAGAGCAGCGAGGCCTGGCCCTTGTTGGTAGGGCTGCTGTGTAGGCTTTGTCTGTCCCTGCATCTTAGGCTCTTCTCAGCACCACCCCCACTGGCAGCTTCAAAAATGTGGAACACATTGTAATCCTTAACTCCACTGTTTTGAAATGTCCCTTCAATGACTATAATAATCATCTTACAAACAACCTAGAACAAGCTCTAATTGCTTCTAATGCTGTAGTATGGCCGGGCTGTGGGGAGAGCAGAGACATGCTAGCTGTCACAGCTCTGCTCTGATTATACGGTACCTCAGGGAGCATTTTCACAGAGGAAAAGGGAACAGTCCTATTATGCTTTGTTTTTTTCTTTTTTTCTTTCTTTCTTTTGGTGATCTTTGTTCCCCATGCCTGGGCGGCTCAAGGAAGAGAATTCTGAGCTAGCAGAAGGACCTGTCCCCTCCAGTACTTGATGAGCAATAAAGAAATCATTTGATATACAGACAGAAGTACAATAATGTATTCCTACTTCTCTCAACTACTGCTGGTGACGGTTTTTATGAGCCAGCTCTTTTTACCACTGAAAAAGCCCTTAAGTGTTAATGACTCCTGGGTACAGGCATCAATCCAAGACTGGGAGATGTTCTGAATCAATGAGGGAATAAATAAATGAATATGTGGGTCAGTGACAGAGCCAATTCCTATTGAGACCATGAAATCTATGAGAGTTCCAAAAACTGCTGCAGCTGTCCCTGCCTACAACTCCATCAGTTATGTGCCCAAATCTCCCTTGTCCTGCAGACTACAAAGTGGGTGCTCAGAAAAGTTCACTGGATGTGGGTAAGGATCACCAGAAAATACTGCAACTGAGAAAATCAAGATTCAGGCATCAAACCTTGCATTGTTCCTCTTATTTCAGGGTATGTTCCTTGAACCTCTGCTTTGAGTAAATGGTTCAAATTTGATCATGAATGGTATAATTGGTGCTCAGTTTTGTTCTTGAGGTCTCTCTGCCTCCCTGGGCCCTGTCGTTGCTGGTTGCAACTTTGTGATTGTGTCTCCTGCCCACCACATGGGACATTCTTTCTTCCATTTCCATCCTTGCCTAGCATCCTCTCTGTTTGGCCTCTCCAGTTCTTTCCATGATTATGCAAGAATATGATCCAGCATTACAGTTCGTAAAACCTGCATGCTGTATCTGTCCTTTGTTCATGAATTTCTAAGAGATTTTGCAATTATTATTTCATGTCATCTTCATAATGGATGATCCCTTGTGGTTCAGTAGGAACTGTCGTATTTCACTGTTTCATGGCCAAGAAAACCAAGGCCTAAAGAAGGAGGATCTCCCACAAGAGACGTTGGATAAGGAGGTGGCAAAATTAGGAAGTGCATACAACTTGACTATAGGGACTCTCACAAAAGTACCCACCACAACCAGCCCGGAGGAAATCAAAGCCCATTACCAGCCCCAGTTCATAAGGCTCTTTGAACATAAAAGGTAGAACCAACCTTGTTTGGAGAAGGGGAGACAAAGCTGACCTGGCAGAGCTTGTCTGCAGGTGATGGTTAGAGTCTCTACATTGCCATGCATTGCCATCACAGGCAATTGCCTATTTCAAGAAAAAATAAAATCACAATGCTAAAACCACTTGTTTTATTTTCTTTTGCCAAAAAATTCTATGTGGAAACTTTTGAGCATTTTTAAATTGTTTTTTTTTTTTTCCTTGTTGCTATGTGTTGTAAGAACATTTTGGATAACTTGGATAGTAACACCTTATTAGGTATATGGTTTACAAATATTTCCTCCCATTCTGTTGGTTTCCTTTTTCTTCTGTCAATTGCTGCCTCTATTTTTCAGAAATATTTTAGTCTGATATAATCCCACGTGTTTATTTCTACTTTTGTTGTTTGTACTTTTGTTACAACATCTTGTTATTCTCAAGAAAAATGTCAAGCAGGTTTTCATCTAGAACTTTTTATAGTTTCAGGTCTCATATTTAAGTATTTAATCCATTTTGATTTACTTTTTGTAGCTAGCACACAATAAAGGTAAATTTCTTTTTCTTTGCATATGGGTATTCAGTTTTTTCAAACCATTTTAAAAGATTATCTCTTCTTTGTTGTGTGTTTTTGACATTCTTATCAGTTATTAACTTGCTATATATGTGTGAATTTATTATGGCTCTCTATTCTGTTCATTATTCTGTTTTTATACCAGTATAATACTGTTTTGATTACTATAGCTTTGTCTTATAGTTTGAAATCAGCAAGTATTATGCCTACAGAGATATTTCAAAGATGCTCAACATCACTAATCATTGTGGAAATGAAACCAAAACCATGATGAGACATCACTTCATTCCTGTTTTGATGACTGTTGTGAAAAAAGTTAACAAATGTTATCAAGAGTGTACAAAAAAAGGAAACCCTGCATACTGTTAGTAGGAATATAAAATGGTACAGCCATTGTGGAAAACAGCGTGAAAATTCCTCAAATAATCAAACACAGAACTACCATGTGATTCCACAATCCCAACCTGCAGATATATATCTGTATGTCTATATGTCTACATCTGTATCTCTATATATCTATATGTATATATGAAGATGCTGGTGAAAGGCTACAAAATTTCAGCAGTCACTACATAAGTTCTTAGGATCTACCATTGAGCATGGTGATTATTGTTACTTGAAATTTGCAAACAAAGCCTACTTTTAGCATCCTCACTATATGCATGCTCATGTGTATACACATACACACAGTGGTAACCAGTTGGGGTGATGGATTATTAACTAACTTCATTGTGGTAATCATCTTACAATGCATACTAAATAATCATTGCATACATTGTGAATATACATGATCATAGTTTGATACAACTCAATGAAGTTGGAATAAATCTAAAGAGCTTTGAAGATAGAAACTATACCATCAGAGCTGTGCCTGCTGCTTAACCGAGTGTGAGAGAAGTGTGTGAGTTGACTTCAGGGGCAGCTAAGAGAATTTAATTCTCACAGATTTCCTTCCAGAAACACCTCCACAGGGACCATTTGCCATGCAGGACCCAGGTCCTCTGAGATACGTGCCCAGCTTGGAGGCTGCAATGAGGCCATGTACCAAAGGCTGTTTTCACCTGCCCAAGTGTCTGTCTCTTAGTCCTCTGTATTAGTCAAGTTTCCTGTCACTGGACAAAATACCTGGTACAATTTAAAGGAATAGAGGATTAATTTGATACACAGTTTTAGAGGATTCAGTCCACAGTCAACTGGTTCCAAGCAAAAGCTACATGGCAGAAAGGCATGACTGAGGAAAGGTCCTCACCCCCTGGCAGCCAGGGAGCAGAAAGAGAAGAGAGGAGCTAGGGACCAGGATGTACAGGTCAGGCCACAATGGACCACCTCTTCCAACCAGGGTCCTTGTTTGAACATATGAGACTTCAAGGAACTTTTTTTTTTTTTTTTTTTTTTTTTTGTGGCACTGGGAATCAAACTCACAACCTTGCACCTGCCAGACAGGTCGCTAAGCCACTGAGCCAAACTCCCAGCCCTAGTTTTTTGAGGCAGGGTTGCATTATGTAGTTCAGGCCAGCCTTGTGCTCACTTTGTAGCCTAAGCAGACCTTGAACTCACAACACTCCGCCTACCTCAGCCTCCGGAGTGCTGGGATTAAAGGTGTGCACCACCATGCCCAGCCCTACTTTGGGGAACATTTTAGACTTGAACTGTAACAACCTCACAAACTGTGCCAGGGCCTCCTGTTCCTCTTTCTGTCTATAAAGGCAAATTCAAGGTAGTTTTCCCCAGTACCCACACAATATTAGCCATTGGCTCCACTCTCCAAGTACTCTTCAAGACCCTGTTGCAGAACAATTCTGTGAGTGCAGACAGTACTTGTTAAAACAGCATTCCATTGAGCAAGTCAATTGTATGTCCCATAATTGATGCTCTGGTGCACTGAAGCATGAAAGTCATTTGCCATCACTACTTTGACAGGTTGGGGGTATTTGTGAATGCAAGAGGAGTACATGTGGTTCTATGCATAAATTTCATTTATTATTCAACAAATATGTATTGCCTGCCTACTTCATGCTAGGCACATGTTTGTGAAAAGTTGATACAGGGGTTAGCTTCCAAGTAAGACAAACTGCTACAATTTCCTCTTATAATTTATTATCCACCTATTGAATATAATAAAGCCCAGAGAAAGTTTGGAAATCAGATTGACAAAACAAACACAACGCTTGGAAGAAAGACTGTGTCTATAGCTGACACATAAAATCTCAGCCTTGCTGCAAAATCATACATAAATAAATAAGTAAAAATGAGAACAAACAACAACAAAAACCTTTCAATTCACCCATTTCAGTTGACACTTCCCATAGTGCACCACAAACTCAATTTGTGTTGACATGTACAAAAGGTCTGGTTTCATTTGCCATGGTGGATTGCAGCAAACTCTGCCTTTCGTTCATGTTAATTAAACTAACGTGTCAAAACAATTACCTCTTACAGACAGGGACTGGCAGCATTATTTCTTTCCTTTTTTAAGATTTCTTTAAGCAGAGTGATCAAGAAAGTTGCTTGCAGAATGTGGGGACCTCACTTCCATTCAGTTTTCCCTGCAAAAGGCCACCACCTCACTCCATACCCAGAGACATCCCTGTCTACAGTTCCGCCCCACGGGTATGTACAAGGTGAGAGAACTGACGTCGTGGACATGTGTGATGCCAGGTGTATGAGCCACAGGGAAGCAGTCTGGCAAACAATCCAAGCTACTATAGGTAACAACCCTTTTATAAATGAATACATGCTGTTGGTGCTGGAACATAAAGGGATCTTGCATGAATAAAAAAGCTGCCAAGTCAGGTTGAGGCGTTTTGACACTGGAGCTATGAATGCTACAACAATCTATTACCATAGGAATCAACCTCCACTCTACGTGTTTGTTTTTTATAAGTCATTCCACTGCCTTTTCTTTTTCCTGAAGTCAATATATTTTCCTTCAGCAAATATTATTTGCTGCATATTACCAGCTATGTTCAGCTGTTAACATTTGTGTCTATAGTTAGCATTTTTATTCAGCTAATATTTTCATTCAGTAACACTCACCAAGCGTCAGTTTCATTCTCATCATATTTGCTAGAAATATTTTCTTCTGTGAATGTTTGTTTCTCCCTTTAAGGTTTTTCTATTTGCTATGTATTTTTATCCTGTGAGAACTGTCAGCTTTGCCTAACAAGAAATTCTGATCATTTATTGAAAAGTATTCTGAGTTAGTAGCTGCTTCTCAGAGGAAATATCTGTCTGGTCCTCATTTTTGTCATCTTTAAAATGGGAATAATAAAGGACTTGTGAAGATAGGCAAGCCAAATGCAGAATTTCTGTGTACTGGCCAAATTAATTATAAATGTTTATACTGTTCAAAATAAATGGAAGGAACAACCAGGGCCAATGGAATTGAAGTCCCTGAGAAATAAATGTCATTCTGCTTGCTACAGGGAAATAGAAAACTATTACTGAAGAACAATACAAAAAGAAAATTTGTGAACTTTAGAAATGGTGAGTTTCTTTTCACCAACACCAATAGAGAAGGAATCCTCAAACTTTCCAGGGTGGCCCAAGCCAGAGTACTATGTTCAGTATCCTTGCAGTAGGCCTGATAATTTACCCTTCTTACAAGTTCTTGGGTGAGCTGTTGGTCTGGGCCACACTTGAGAACCACTGACTTGAGGAAAAGGATAATGGACTAACTGAAGCAGTTGTTCCTCTTCCCTTCTCTTCATCCCCTACGTTTCACTACTGTTTCCTTCAGTGGCTTATGTCTTTTCAATGCTCCGACTCTAAAGCTCAAATCACCAAACAGCTGACCTGGAGATCTGTGGTGTGGCTAGGAAAGGAGGGAGTTCGTCTGAGTGGTGCAGGCAATGAAATGAGAAGTGTAGGCAGGATAAGGGGAGGAGTTTGTAGCAGGACGTAGTAGAAGGAAATGACTCCAGTTTCTTTTATGCCCTGTGCAATCCCTGTGACTTGTTAAAAATGTTTGTATCTCCATAAGATCTCTAATCAAGTACCAATGCCTGCTCCCTATCCCTAATACTAAAGCATTCATTCATATTAATTTACTTTTAATTAGCACATAATAATACTACATATTTTGAGTATATATTGTGATAATTTGATATATGTGTACAATGTGCATTGATCAAATCAGGGTTATTTAGCATTTCTACCTTCTTAAACTTTTGTCATTTGTGTGGATCTATGAGGGGAAATCTTCAAAATCTTCCTTTCTAGCTGTTTTTAAAATACATATCAAATGGTTTTAAACTATAGTCAACCTACTGTGCATACAGAACTTATTTCTCCAATCTCATTCTATTTCACCTGTTGTCTAGCTTCTATCTTTCCTCCCCCTGAAAATTTCCGCCTATAGTGTAGAATAGTGTAGTGACCACAATTCTATTGCTCATTTCCATGAAATCAGCATTTTTAACTTCCACATATGAGGAAAGAAAAACCTGATGCAGTTCTGCCCCACCCCCATGCTACCTTTATGATTACTACTGCCCAGCACTCCACAAGACCTCTCATTATTACAGAAATTCCTGCTCCAGCTGGATGTCTTATTGTGAATTTTGTAAAAAGGACTTCTCATTTCAGATGAAAGGAGGCTTCCAAGAGCCTTTCCATTTTTAAGATTATTTGCTTCAATGCTGGGATAAAAACTCAGAGCCTTACAAAGGTGACTGTAAGATTATCAGTTGGCACCTGGAAGATGACTTAGACATCCACACTAAGTATTTATGGGATTCCCAGGGTCACCACATTGAGAAGATACAGGCAGTCTTTAAATTTATTCTCAAAGTGTTCTATAATATGGATGCTTTCACATTCCACCCACTCTGAGGTTTTTAGTTCCCACAGTTGCTTATTGGAGATTGGTCCTAGGGCTACTGGAGCAAGAGGCGATCCCCACAGCCAAACTGAGATCCCGCCAAGCACAACCATGGGAAGCAGACGGGAGTAGAGAAAAGTGCAGCTCTTCACCAGACATGAGGCCTGAGGGAAGCCTTGTGCTGAATCAGAGACCAGAAAAAGAAGAAACAAAACTGGTGGCCAGCTGCCTTTTTGAAGGTGCACTCCCGCATTCTGGCAAGCATAGTTACAGAGTTGACCCCAAGCTCGAAATGACACTCAAAAGCTGTCAGCTTCCAATTAGGTTCTGGCAGGCTCTGCCTGGACTTGGACTTGACAGGAGGAAAACTCCCTTCTTGCTCATTAGTATGCACCAACTGGAGCCCTAGCTCACCCTGAGCAGTGCATGTACTCACCCTGATTCTGCAGCTCTCTACCTAACATGGTCACCCGGCTTGCTCAGGGAAACCTTGGCTGCTGGATATACTTTTTCCCTGAGCATCTGTTCACCAGAAGAGGATGGCGATTGGCCATGTGGGAGACACAGCAAGAGCTACCGGGATGCTGGCCCCATGCCCATCATCCTTAGAGGCTTGCTGGGATTTAATAAAACCCATGTGAAGCTGCAGGCACATCATCCCTTGGGTGCTTGTCCTGTGTTCTACTTTGCATTTCGCAGTTGGTTGACATCATTCAGCTGTCAAAGTCATTTCGTTGAGATTGTTAGGAAATCTGGAGAGGAAGCCTCCAGGTACATGAATTCTGTTGTTAGAGAAGAGCATATATACTAGAGAGACCAGGAAAAACTTGGTTCCCAGCAAGAACTTGGAAGGAGGAAGAGAGGAAAGTAAGTTGGAAAAATGGTTCTGAAAACAGCCCCAGAAACTGAGAAATTCAGGTTGGTAGAAATCCCTAGCTTTCATAGAAATCATTAGGAAAATATGGGGAGCACACAAGTAGTCATTTTGGTCCAGAATCTCAGTGATCTCTTTATTTTACCTCTTTGGACCTCAGTGTTTATTCTGATGGAGGAGAGGAAGCATGTACTGTACTCAGGATTCAGCATTACTTAAGAATGTATTCTGATTCAGACTGTATCGCTCATCCCCAAAGAAATGCCACTCTGAAGTGGTGCCTTGGCTGGTCATGAAGATGGCTGTCTATGTACTAGAAATGTCTTTGGCTGAAAGTAACAGGAAGGTTGACTGACTCCTAATCTTGAAGTGTGCTTTGTGTTTAAACCATTCTATGTTATACTTGATGGTCTTAGTCCATTTTCTGTTACTATAATAAAATACCTAAGGCTGGATATTTTATAAGGAAAAGTGACTAATTTAGCTCACAGTCCTAAAAGTTCAAGTGTATTGTGCTGGCACCTACTTTTCTCTGAATGACTATGTCCTAATCAATAGGGTAGGGGAAACATGTATCATAGGGTTTCCGTAAATATAAGTAAGTGTAATAGCAAATATTTGTAGAGAACATTTTATATGTGAGACACTATTGTAAACACCTCTCTTCCCTTCATTTTACAAATGAGAACACTAGCACAAAGATTTTAAGATCTAAGAAGTCAGGACCCACGTCTCATAAAATGCAGCCACACTGATGATATGAAAACTGAATCTTTGCAGAGGTTGCCTGTAAGATACTGACCTACACAGAGCTCTATTGCTTTCATTCTCCTCTTTCTTAATATAGTGAGGGTATTTTTTATTCACTTTGAGTGATGTTTGGGTAAATATCTTTAGATCAGCCTTCTCAGCCAAAAACAACTCTCTCTTCCCTGGAGATTATTTGGAAATGTTTCAGGGATTTTTTTTACTGTTGCAAGTGGGAGACAGGACAGCACATTCTCCTGGTATCTAGCCCAAAGAAGCCAGGGATTAAAGTATGCTGCCTAAATCCTATAATGGCACAAGACAGTGCCCACAGCATAGAGTCATCCAGTCCAAATGTCAGCAGTTCTGGGATTGAGAAACTGCCACAAACTGAGAATGATCTCCAGAGAGAACTCTGGGTGATTAAAACAGTACAGAAGGCCATGTGGAATGACTGGGAAGAAACCAACTCCAGCCTAGTTAGAGGCCATCCTCTTAGGGCTGAAGTAGAGCTCGTAAGAAGAGCTGAAAATTGTTATCAAATACCTCTGCAAAACTTTATGGTATAGGTTTCTGCCTGAATTAAATGCATTGTAGAAGGCATATCATCCTTATGTACTGGTGTCAGCTCACACATTCTCATAAAATCTGTTTGTATGTGTCATAATGCTCTGAATAATTTTAAAGGTAATCCTTTGAAACAGGTTAACCCTACCACAATCTAAAAGGACCAAGATTTTGGTTCCCAGACTGTACAAACCATGTAAACAGCAATCTTTATAGGGCCCATGTTAAGCAAGGCATTTTTATCCTGCATTTTCTACACACATGAATGTCATGGTAGTCTCTACAAAGCAGGCAGTGATGTTGGCAAGTACACCAGAAACTATTTTTGGACATGAGTGGCATTGACTCTTCTTTCCATCTCTGACTTAGCCCTGACTTTCTGCATCTGACCCCATGTTAATTGTAACAAGCACAGCATTGCCTACCAATATGGAAGCAATGCTCACTGACATACAGGACACTGCAATGGTATTTGCATGCAATAGTTCATGCAACACATATATGTGGTTGATACTGTTGTCATCTTTGTTTTGCATATGGGGAATCTGAAAGGTGAAGTTAGGTCATTTGCTCAAGATCACATGTGTAATAGGTGTTAGAGCCTTGATAGGAACAGAAATTCC
>RJWM01035684.1:0-18726 GCA_004363535.1 Dasyprocta punctata
ACCACAGCCTACAACCAAGGATAAAATCCTCCTATCATTTCAAAGGGATAAATTCTCCCAAATGCCTGAATGATACTGAAAACAGAATCTTGCCAGTAAGCCAGCCAGATAAGAATACAGCCAAGCCAGCATCTCGAATGAAGGCTTATGAGCTTCAGTCAAGCACACACACACACACACACACACACACACACACACACACACACACAAAACTAATAATTATCAAAGTACATTGGTAGAGGATTCAGCCACGATATAGCTGGACTCCTGATTCACAAACTATGAAATAAAGAATGTGGAGTGGCTTAAGCCCCTACATGTGAGATGATTTGTTACAAAGTATAACAAACTAAACCTATTATTTCTCTGAAACAATTTAAATGGTTATAAAAATAGACGCAATTGTTATAGCTGCATATCTTATGTAGATTATGATATACGCAATGAATGTATACTTGCTTAAAGAAGAATGCCTTTCCTATGTTGATTTTTTTGAAAATGAGTCCTTCTCCAATAAAAGTACTAGTTGAAGGAATGTGAGAATGAGGAAGTACAATTGAAACCTGTACCCCTTCATGCCATAAATCAAATATTGCCTTGCACAAAAGGACACTTCAAACTCATTTTAATCTTTCTTTATTATAGAGTAGAAATTTCTGCAGAGATTTTAATCATCTAAACAAAGCTGCATTAGCTATATCAATAAATATGAGTCTACCTAGCTTACCTCTTACATGTGATGAATTTAAAACGTGTAAAAATTCAGCTGGAATGAATCTTAGAAGTACAAATTTAGCAATTTCCCTTTAAATGTAGTTGTATTAGAATGAGCTCTCTACTATCTTCTAGGCTTTCACTGCAGTTGTGACAGTCAGTGCTAGCCCTAATCTTATTGTTAATGTCAAAGAACAAGCATGACAGCCTCAGACAAGATAGGCTCCAATGAATGACAGAGTAATCAGTCTGGAAAAGAACTGGCTCATCCATAAAGGCTCAGACGCCGGAAAGTACACTATCAGCATGTTCACATGTTTGCTTCTTTTCTCCTTCTGATGGCAGCTAGATCATTTAACATTGTACTGTTATGTCAAATATTATTTGAAATTCATGTTATTCTAATACTCTAAACCAAACTAGATATAAATGTTTATGCCAGAATTGTCAATATTATAAAATTGAAAATATCTGAGTACATTCTGTGAAAATTATTTTTAAATGTTAGCTTATAAACTATTCAAAGAATGTTTCTTTAGCATCGCACTTTTGATTTTTTTTTAAAATGAAATACTAAGCAATTTCTTACTAAGGAAAATATGTGACATTAAACCAGTTATATTGAGTGTTTCTGTGTTTCTTACATAATGTAATTTTGAGGAAATGTACATCTTATACATTTATACCAGTTCTAAAAAGCTTGCAATATATAACCTCCCAAAATTTTACCAGAACAAGAATAAAACACAGATGCTCTCCTAGTTATTGAAGAACTGAAAGTAAAATATTAGGCAGTAAAATAAAAATAGTAGTAATTCACCTTAGGAGAGACATAGGTAAAAATGATTTTTTTTAATGTGACACATTTATTATAGATTTTCAAAATAACTCGGGAATGTATTCAGTATCTGGACATGACATGGCATTTAAAACCACATATCGCATGAGGAAATAGTTGTTGTTTTTATTTTAAGACAATTAAGTTATTGTATTTTTGTTGCTTTACATTCTGATGTCCTGCTTATATTCAAATCAGATTTTTAGCTAGATTAGTTTCCCAAGATTTCAAGTTGTGCCCATGTTATGAGGCAAATATATTTGTAGCAAAATATATTATGTTTTGTATTAAATTAAGAATTTAAACATTTATATAAGTTTTTCCTCAAAATTAAATATTTACATAATTGTTTTTCCTCAAAATTACCACCTATTCTGGTAGTGCTGCTCCTTCTCAAGATTTGGAATAAAAGCGCAAACTTTTTGTTTTGGAGTTTTTGACCACAAATTCAAATTGTAACTTTTAAAATAAATGAATAGAGCTGGGGATTTAGCTCAGTGGTATAAATGCTTGCCTGCAAGTGCGAGGTCATGAGTTTGATCCCCAGTACCAAAATATTAAAAATAAAATAAATAAATACATTAAGTAGATATTTGAAATCTATTTTCAAACTTACTGTAGGGCTTAATTAGCTTTTACATTGCTGGATACAGTACCTGACACACAAATTAAAGGAGGAGAACTTTGGTTTGCCTCACGCTTTCAGCCCATTGTCAGCTGGCTCGGGTTCAGACTAAAACTGCAAGGTGAAAGGGCTTTGGAGGAGGACAGCCACTTATCCCACTGCATGCAGAAAGAGGAGATAGAAGGGAGGGGTGGGGGAGAGGAATACACTTCAGCAGGTCACACTCCCAGGGATCCGCCTCCAACAAAGCCCCACCTCTTAGTGGCACATTCAGGTATTGAACTTATCAATACATAGATGAATCCACTGATAAGTGTAGTTTCCCTATGTTCTAAACATCTTCCAAGAATATGAGGCTTTTCATTTTAAAGTTAAATCATGACGCTATATGAAAGCAAAACTGATAAAATGGGTATTACTGGAACTTTTGGGAAAAATGCTAGCTACTTGGTCTTCCATGTTTTTGTTCTTTACGGATTAACAACATCTCTTCCACCAAACTCGTAGTCCCCCTGACCATGGCATGCAGTATATTCCTATGTACTGTGGATACAATTTTGCTTCCAATGTGCACCTTTTGCATTTTCTTCTAGGTTTTTGTACTTTATGATGGTTTCCTATCTCCTCTCCTCACCACTTGTGCTTTAGTTACTTCATAGACTAAATGTCATCATCTTCTAAGCTGGAAAAGCATAACTATTCTTTCACTCAATGGATAAATGTATTTGGTTCAAACGACAAATATACAGGTGAAAATTTATTATACCAGATAGCATAATTCAATTAATGTGTCATGTCCATATATAGGTAGAGAGTAGTGAACTTGAAAATTTAATTTCATGTATGTTTTTCTAATTAATTCACTTGGCTAAAATCTATAACTTAAGAAAATTGAACTACTACAAATTTGGACAATGTATTCTATTTATTTATTTATTTTTTGTCTTTTTGATAATGTGGTTCAGGCAGGTCTTGAGCTCGTTTTGCATCCCATGTTGGTCTCAAACTTGCAATGATCCTCCTGCCTCATCCTCCCAAGCACTGGAATTACAAGTGTGCACCACCATGCCTGGCTGGACAATGTATTCTGTAAAAGTTGATTAGTGATGAAAGATAGCTTAAAACATGCCTTATAATTAACCCAACATACATCCTCAAAAAGTAAATAAATCTTACACAATACTGGCAATATTAAAATACGTTTCTTTGTTTTTACGTAAATTAGGATATTAGTAAAAATCTCTTCCTCTAGAGTAATATTTTGTATCTTTCATATCTACCCCGGCAGGATAGCACAGTCATCTATCACACTTGATGGGTAGAGCAGTAGGAGAATAACCATGATGAAGGAAAGAGGATAAGCATGAGTTTACATTTCTTTTTGTTTCTTTGTTTTTTAATAAGGAAGTATTTCATTTTATTTTACTTTTCTAGCCATGTAGTCTAATAAAGGTCAAATTCAAAGAAATTAAAAACAATAACAAAATGTAGTTACACCGGAGCGATTTTCGGCCTCCTGGGTTTTCTAAAACAGGTGTACCTTTGCCTGTCCATGTAACAATATTCCTGGAAACATCCAGAAGAAAATTGTCATAAAATCTTGAAACCCAAACTGTTTACAGTACTCATATCAAAGCATTGAACATTACTCGGTGACATACACGATTTGTTTACAATAGCTATAAACTAGAGTAATTAAATCCCCACAAGCAGCAACTCAAATACTCCCAGCCATCCTTCTATTTTTCATGCATGTGTGCATTTATTAAGCGCCTATGTTATACCAAGAAGCACTGTGTATGATGCTGGAGTTTCAAAGGTAACAATTAAGGCACACATTCTGCCTTACAGGATCTTTCAGACTCACAGTAGTGAGGTATAGAATGAAGAATGCATTGCATCTTGAGCAGTGCTAATAGATGACAAGTCTGTCCTGTGCCCTGTATGACCACAGACTCATTCCCTTCATGGGAAAACTAAGTGAGTTTTTCTTACTCTTCAGAATAAGGAATGGTCACTATATTTCAGTTCCACTATTAAAATGGGAAACGCACACCGTTATAAAAAGCCACAGTGGACACAAAAATGGTTATCAATTTCCCACCACAAAACGCTTAAGGGAGATACAGCTGTTTGTGGCAGAGCTGGCTGCCCACGTCACTCTCACTCATTCAGCTGGGTTCATCATGGGTGACTATGTGCCCTCCATGCTTCAGATCCTTCATAAGTGGTGAACATGGAGGTGGTCTGCACCATTTTTAATGGAGATTCTCTGTCTTCTGGAATTATTTACAGTCTTAAAATCCAGGAACATAGAAAAATGTTTCTTCTATTTAAAGGGATAGATCTCTACTTTATTTTTCAATAAATATGAGAGCTCATTATGCATAAAACAAGGAATTTGTATTTATTCTAAGAAAATAAGATAGTAGTTTACAGGATTATGTCACTGTTGAAGTGACATGCAGATGACAAACACTTGCTTAATCACGGAAGCACTGTGTCTAAGAATTTCTGTGTGTTACTTAGTTATTAACAGAGTGTGGAAGATGAACTAACACTTGGAATTAATACAGTACAAAAATTTTGAAATAAAATATACACCTAAAAGCAAATTGTTGTAAGTATCGTCTAAAAATATATGCATATATATATGTATATATATACTCAAATGCTTTTATTTTTGAATACTGATATGCATTTGCTAAAATACTTTGGTTAGATTTCTAGTTTGTTAAATTATGACCTTGGATCATTCATCTAATTTTGCTTGGAAATATTTCCTCATAAAGAAAAACCAGAAATAACTTACAGTTTTAATGCAATAGCTGTATAGAAAACAGTCTCAACTCACAAGGAAATATTAAAAAATTTAACTTAGCAAGACATAGTTGTGATGATAGGAGAGTAGGAATTGTTCTGGTTATTTTTCAATTTTGTTTCACAACATGCGTAGTTCACAGATATACTTCTTAGATAAATTGCAAAATTCTGCTCTTATCACTTGAAATCATAAGTCAAAATTGTATTTGTATTTCAAAAATACATGGACTTCTCATTTATTAAAACATTCTTTATTGAACTGAATCTTAATAGCATAGTTTTTAAAAAGATTAATAAATAGCCACATGTTGCACTTCTTATAAATTATATCCAGAAGCACCATTAATTTCTGATCTTCAAAACATGTCAGATTATAATTTGTAGGATTTACCTCAACGTAAATATTTTAAACACATTCAGTAGGGCAAATTCATTTGTTGCATTTTCAACTTAAGTTAATTTTGCTATATAATATATTATGTTTGAATTGCAAAATGCCATACAAGTTCATGAGCTGTGTGTAAAATTTTATTAAAAAATTTCTTGTTCTCATGATATTCAAGATACTGAATAGTAAGGGCAAATATGTGCCATATAAAAACATTTGTGTGACTTTCTCAAAATATTGAATTAGGGTAAACTTATAAATTATGCAACTGAATTTTTTCAGAATTTAAAGAATACTAAAATGTATTACAGAAAATGCATAATCTGTGCATATTAAGAAGTGAGTCATACTTCCACATATTAAATATCAAATGAAAACAAACTGAGAACTAAAATTTACTAAAAGCTAGCATTTTTTGGTTTATTTTGAGCCATTAATAAAGAAATCTAATTTCACATGTATAATTGCAAAATATTAGTGGTGGCATTTGTTTCCAATTTTATTAGTTTATTTTATGTGCTGCAGTTAATCTTTTACTATAATCTGAGGTCAAGAAGTATGGTGAGGAAAAATGCATGGATATTTATTTTTTTCTAACAGATGTGATATTACTAAACTTCAGACATTATGTTAGATGAGAAACGTGAGAGACAAAGACATACTCTGCTTTCAGTTTATCAAAATAAAATGGTTATTTCAATTCTGTACAACCAATGCGAAAACAAGACAGAGTTCTAAGTAGCAATAAACAATTCTAAGAAACAATAGACATCCAAATTTTGATGTGATCAGAGACATGACTCAGTTTAAGAACTGCTAAGTACTGCCAGCTCTATGGTTTCTAAAATGAAGTGAGAGACAAAAACATGTCAAATTTTTGGCCCAAGTTGTTCTCCATTATTACATTTCTAACTCATCTCTTCTTAGTTGCTTGATTCATTAATCTGAAAAAAATTAATCTTTCAATAGTTTAATAGGTTAATGAGTATTTTTAATATAAACATGAGAAGCTAAAATTTACCATTTACTTTGTATTTTTCATTATCATTATTTTTATGAGTAGATGTTGATTGTTTTGACAGAGCTGGGAGAAGTAGAGCGGTGCTAACACTCGGAGAATTTAAGCACGCCATCTGTTTGGATGAGGATACAAATAATCACAAGCATTGGGGGCTTCAACACTCCAGGCAAAACTGGATTCATATTTGTTTTCTTTTTTTGGAAAATAATCTATTCTTTCTTGCCCTTAATCTTTTATAGTGAGTCGACAACTTTTTTTCAAATAAATGATATTATTCCAGACTACAAACTTTTTCTACAGAACATGTACAAATATATATCAAATAAACCAAAGAAACATTTTCCTAATAAATATTAAAATTTGTTCAGCTTCATGTGAAAAAAAGGCCAAAACGATAAACTGCCAAGTAGAAAGATTTAATTAAGGAAAATTTATACTACTTTAATTGGTGCTGATCTCATATTATTTTTATTTTAATTACTTCTGCTTTGGGCAAAATAAAGAAAATTGAAGTGAGTGGGAAAAGACTTAATCAATTTCTTAAGTTACTTGTTTGTTAGTCTTGTAAATTATATTTGAAAGAGAAAAGTTAGTCCTTTGATTAGCCTCAATTTTGAAATTGTATTTCATTTACTCATGCTATTCTTTGCTCTGTATTTTTCAAGAGTCAAGCTAAGACATTATTATTAAAAAGGAAATGAGAAGTAGCCAAATTCTGTCATCTTTATTGATAGTAAGAATGAGACTTTATGGAAAACATTCACAAGCGTTTTAATTTGACCCTCAATCTATTTTCTAAACAAGTTGACCAGTATGAATTTTAATATTTTTCAATGACTTTTGTTGATGGAGTAATTTTATAATCAGAAAAAAAGCAAAATTAACTATTTCAAAAAGTTTTTCATCATCTCAAGGTATGTTATGATTATTTAATATGTCAAAATATAATCTAATGAACTATAGCTCATAATTTTTTATCCTAGATGAGTGAAGCTATCATGTAGACTATCCCTTATCAATTACAGGTTTCTTATGAAAATAAGGCAGTATGGTCTGCAAATCTCATAAAGCAAAAGATTTTCATAGACAACAACTAAATACTTAGGTAGTATGAAATTATAATAGAAAAACCTTTTTCTTGATATTTTCTAGTAACTGAATTTGTGATCTCAGATCTGTCTCAGAAAAAAAAAGAAAAGAAAAGAAAACATGTTAAATCAACTTGTTTAATCAACAATCCCAAAGAATTACATATTGCTGTCTGTGAAGCAGATGGCTCTCCTGCTGCTTGCCCTGCTGCTTGTGCCTGCCACCTTTTCCTTTAGCAGCTGTGACTATCAGAAAAAAAAATCTTTTATTACCTATATGATGTGTCCACAACTGACGTCAAACACTTAAAAAGTAACTTGGCTCATCTAAAATGAAGTGAGGAATGTAAACACATTTGAAGTTAAGCCAGTCTATAAAAATTTCCAAATATTTTAGGAATAATTCTAAAATAAGAATAACAGATCAATATTTCTTCACTTTTAAATCTCACTTATCTCACTCTGATCTTGCTTTCCAGAGTGACTTTAAGTAAAGATTTATGTTGTAACTATAGTTGTTATTAACCATTGTTCTGTGAAAGATTAGTTATAAAATTAATACTATAGAATAAGGATGCTCAGTAGTTCCTGCAGATAGTTATTTTTTTAGTGAATTATTCATTCCAATAATACTCATGCCAATTCATTGCATAACTTTACTATTCACTGAACCAAATCAATGCTTGTTTAAAAGAAGAAGATTCTAGGTATTTTTTAACTCTATTCTCTTACAATGGAGAAAAAATCTAAGCTGAAAATTTGATGGTGAGTAGCTATAATATCCCAATCTACATTCTCCATGAAGGAAATTAATATTTGACTTTCTGGCATTCTTTCTCATATATCAATAATTAGCTTTTATGGCTAAAAAAAGTCCTTCTAAGTTATATAGCTATTTTATTCTCCAAAATATGTCCCCAAAGTCATATTACATCAATTAAAATAATACCTATGTGACCTAAATGCTGATATTTCACTTAAGAAGAAACACAGAAATGTTCAATATTTGTTAAAAACTTAAAAATTAATGTAGCCTTCTAGATTTCTTCAAAGTGATTCTAGAACAAAATCAACAGTAAACAGGACAAAAATTACTCTCTTTCTTAATATATATGTATATATTTATATATATATTTACATATACATATATGCCTTTCTATTTAAGATAAGAAAACCAATCTCCAAGGACCAAAATTGGATAAAATAAAACTAAGGCATTGACTAGAGTTGAAGTTGCAATTACTTCAGCTTGTCTCTGAATCACTATTAATGCTTTCTTATCAATAGTAAGGCAAAAACTACACACTCTAGATAGATATATAAAGAAGCTACTGCTATTCCAGAATGCAAAAAGGCATTTCAGATATTGTAGAATTAAAAATAAGAGCAGTTGACACCAAAAATATTAAATGACAATTACTAATAAAGGAAACTTTAAATTATAAGAGCAAAATCATAATGTATATTTTTTATGACATAATAGAAAACAGACAAGAGAGAAACACAAAAGGAAAATATTTTGCCTAGATGATCTTGTTGAAGACACTTTATTAAACACAATTTTATGGAAAATTAGGAAAGAGAAACTTAAACACAGAAGGAAGAAGTAGTATACAAAATTCACAGAGAAGCACATTAATTTCAAATTTATATAGGTAAAAGTGTCACTAAATTTAACAAATGAAAGGGTACTAGTTAAGATATAATTGAAACTATGTGAAAAAGAAAAATTAAAGCAATAAAAACATTCTAATTTCTATACTTTAAATTCAGAAGGTGAACATTAAGTTTAAAATTTGATCAGACATATTTATATTAAATATACATAGGAAAAATAAAATCCAGCAGAATATGATTCAGAAAAATTAAGAAGCCAAACTCAATTTCTATATCTAGTGCAATGGAATTAATCTCATATATCATTATTCTGAAACTAAAAATACATAGATCAATAAAATTGTGCCTTCTCATTTTGAATTTTGAACCCTTTCTTAAGAATCCTATTTTTTTTAACACAGAAAAATTATTTTTAGTATTTCTTGAGGTAATAGAAAACAGAAAGCAAGAAATTTTTCATTCTGTACCATAGAACACTTTTATAAAGGCTAGAAGATACACAAATTTGACATCTTGACATCTTAAAATTCTTATGGGAAATAGGCAGAGATGTATTTCAATGGAAACAAATTCCCATCTGAAACTTCATATATGGATTCTTCTTAGTATTTTCATAGTAGGTAATTGGTTATTTATGGAGAAAGCTGAGGAAAAAAGGCTTATGTCCTTAACTGGTTAATAAAAAATTGAGATAAACAAGAGTTGCTTAAATACAGATTTTTCTCATCACATAATTTGTCTCATTAAAATGCTTTTAATATTCTGTATTCTGATTTTCCTTGAAGGAAATATTGTTCTACCAAATTTCAGTGAGACAGGCTAAAAATAATGTCTGTGATAGAAATGTTAATTCCCTATCTAAATAATTAAATTTAAAACCATTGCATTTTATATTTCTATAAAAAGATCATTAGAAACTTTCCTCTAGGGGAATAACTGAGACAAGGAGAGCATAATACACTGGTCCAAAGTCACAAAGACAGTGATTATGAACCCAAGTTTGCTAACCCTAACTCGAGTTCTGTTTCCATGATGCCAAACCGGGACTGCTTCTTTTGACTACCTTCTGTCTTTCCTCTCAGAGCAAGAGGGAAGACTTTTGAAAGTGCACCCAAGACACAGAGCGGTGACTCGACAGTGGCTTAGTTGTCACATCAGGGTCCAAGAGGACAGAGACCAGATTCCGTTTCAGTCCAATTATGATTTTTCTTTTGGGAGATTTTTATTCTAATGAAGATGGAATTTTGTGGATGTTCTGAAAAACACACGATCAGAATTTTTCTGTTGCTGTTCTAGAGGAATCCAAAACACGACTTACTTTGTATCTAATTGTGAAATAAAAGTTTTCTTTCCAAACTCTGATATTTTTCACTTAGTATCTTTCTTCTCATCATTTCTTAAGAGCCTTTCATCTGTGATCTACTACCCTATTATTTCCATTTGATTATGTTGCTTCAGAACCTGGGCAATATCAATCATTTTTAATTTATTGTGAATTTGAATGAATATGCTACTTCTTTTGGGAATATTTGTATTTTGACATTTTCAGAATAAAAGACCATAAATCCACTTATAAAATATTTTTAGACATTATGAAGTAAAAGGAAAAAAAAGTACACTTCCAGGAAAGAATTCAGTGTGTTCCTAGTATCTTGCTTTGAAGTTCTGTACTGGTTCTACTGCTTTGTTTTGATTAACTTTGTTCTGTTATGTTTTGTTGGATTTTACTATCTTTAAAATAACATTTTAAAAACCTAATTTTAAAAATCATGCTAATTAATCTTTTCAGAAATTTTAATGCAAATAAAGATTTATGGTTATTTGTGTAGGAAGCAAATGCCAAAATAGCATTCTTAACGAAAGGCGAAAATAAGAGTAGACAATTGCATCCATTGGATGATTTCAAAGGAAGAATCCTGTATTTGGGAGAAATAGCATCATACATCAGATACTGATCTACACGTAGCATTTCAAAGACATTTTTCCAGCAGTACAGGAAATTACCATTTAGGTGGTAGCTCTAAATATATCCTCTAAAGATTTTTCATCATTTCTAAAAGCTACACATTTGAGTTTGTTGGAGAAAAACAAAGCCAGTGAACTTCATAATGACGGGTCCATTGCCAGATTTGATTCATGCCAAAGTGAATTCCTTGATCAAAAACAATGCTGTGAGGGACACGACGATGAAGAGTAAGGAATTATGCAAACCTACAAGTAAGAGATTTGACAGAAGCATGGCATGAAAGAAAGGCATATCTATTCCAGAGCGTCCAGTAGAGTAAGAACAAACACTGCCACTTTAAAGACAGGAGAAATATGGCTGAATCAGTCTGCTACCTGTTCACACCAAGAAACAATCCCTTATCACAGAATCAGCATTGTTTTGTGCTACTGGTAGGTTGAGCACTGAGCTGTGGCTACAGCCATGTAAATCTTGCTGAGTGAAAGTCAATTTTGCTGAGCCCCTGCGTAACCATAAACTTGTCTACTTTGTTCATGGATGCTCTGATTAATGAGAAAAATGGTTGGGGAAAGAGTCTGACTTGTATGTATGAAATAGGTGATTCTATCCATTGGTTTTCATAGAGTCCTTCTGCTGAGGGCACCTTTTGGAGAGCATTAAGGCCAAAACACTTTTATGATAGATATTGTTTCATGAATATGGTCTTTGCAGAGGTGAAATGAGCTGTACTGAAATAACAAAGATGTTAGTCGATTGAGGAAAACAGTTTTAAGAAAAGAAACAAGCATAAAAGAAAAACATATAACAACAGAAGAAAATTTTGGAATTATAAAGCTGCAAGCCCAGGTATGTCAAGGACTGACTGCAACCACCAGGAACCTAGGATGATAGAAGTAAGATTCCTCCCTCTCTAAGTATGAGAAACACTATGTGCCTACCACCATCATGATGGCAGACCCTTAACCTCCAGAAATGGAAAAATGCATGTTGTTGTTTTCAAATCATTCCATTTGCAGCTGTTTGTTGAAGACATACAAAGAAAACATGTAACAAGAATCTTATACAAAGAACTTCATTCTTTGATTCTTCAATACCTTGGGAAAATATTTTACATGTGATGCACATTATTGGTCCTTGGTTTTTATTTATCCTTGTTCATAGTGATGATTTGAGACCCTGACCGCCTCCAATGTAATGATGTACAGGTAGGCAGATAATAGAGGCACGAGTGATAAAATGGGGGAGGGACGAAGACACACACACGGGGGGGGAGAGAGTGAGAGAGAGAGATTGAGAGAGAGAGAGGATAGTATAGTGTGTGGTTGTGTATAAAAAACATGCAACTCTTCTTCATCTCAATGATTAAATTCTACCATACTTAGCCAGAAGGAGCTCTGTCAAGGTGTTTTCAATGTCATTTGATACACTTTTACAAATTTTAAATAGTATCGCTGCTGTTGAGAAAAACAAGATTCCTAGGATTTCCCAGTATTTTTTTTTGTACTCTTGAGGTAGAAATATATACAAGTATATTTATTTTAGCATGAAATAACATTTAAGCATCAAAATTTCAAAACTACATGTGCCATTGCCTTTGCATCTTTATTCTGTATAGACTTTTTAAAAAATAAACAATGATAAAATATATGTGCTTGTTTATCTTTTTGTGTATAAGAAAGCATATAGACATATATGCTGAAGCACATGAATTAGTATCTATGTCTCTCATTTAACTGTAAATACTACTTGAAAACATTTATATTTATTGTTATACTTGATTATCTTTTCCCTAATATTTAAATCATGATTCTATGGAAAAAATATTGACTTTATAATACATTTACAATAGACCAAAATTAGTTATAAATATTTATTGTGTATAATGTTGATAATAAACTACTAAAAACAGTTTAAGATTTCTACTTAGATTTTTTTCATAAAAAATGTATTACCTAGTATGTATATTCAATTTTTTTTATTTTATGCTCTGTTAAAAGTTATTTTTGCAGTTCTATCTTCAGATAGATAGAAATTAGGTTAATTTATTTCAATATTAGGAGTTGCTATAGTGCGTTAATACCAGTCTGTTCCTTTTTATTACGCAGAAATATTTGCATTGTTCAAAACTCAAAATGTATTGAAACACTCATTGACACAATCTCATTGAAAATCCTTTCATTATGCTCACTTCATCACTGTATAGTGAATTGCTTGTCGTTGTTTTTCCATATATTCATAGTGTTTCTATGCACAAAAATTCCTGGGAATATTTTATCTCCCAATCTGTCAAAGCTATTATATCATAAATACTCTTCAAAATTAAGAAATTGCTATATGATAATACTGTGTTGGGTTTCTCATATATATATATATGTATGGGGAAAGAATATTTATATATATTTTTTCTGTTTTACATTTTTTAGCTCTCAAGGTTTGTGCTTGAACCACATTTTGTATACATAGCATCAATAACATCAATTCTTCCTCATAAATTTTTGAGTTGCTTCTAGTGTCTGTTTACTTCAATAGTGGTATATGCTATTTAATATACACAAAGGTTGTACGTATCTATATATATTTATAGATATGTATGCAAAATTAGTTATTTATAGTTCATTAGCAATCATTAAATTTTTAAAGTACAAGTTTAATATTTTATATATTTATAAGCAATATATGAGAATTTTTGTTTCCCTACAACTGTATCCACAGGGTGTACTGCCAAACTTTTCAATTTCTGATAGGTAAGAAATGACTTCACAAATTGTGGTTATGCTTTTTCTTTACATGAGTGATACTGATAATTTTCCTACACAGCATGTAGTTTACATTACTTGCCTCCATTCTAAAGATTAACAAGTTTAAAAGATTTTTTCAATTATGTAACAGTGTTTTGCTGCCTAATTTTTGTTTCTTTTGTTTCTTTTCTTTATTTCTTTGGATTTTGTTTGCAGTTTGCCCAACATTATGCTACCTATTTTAATATTTAATTGTATATAGTTCCATTTTATAATAATCAAATAGGGCAAAATAATTTCTCTGTACTTAGCTATTTATTTAATTTTGTGAGCTATATGTCTTCAAATACTTTTTCCTGTAGAATAAAAGAAGTTCTAAACCTAAGTAAAGAAAATATGTCACTAACTCTTAAACACATTCTCTAGTTTAATGTGTAATATTCTTTCTTCAAACAGATGTGCTTAATTTTTCTTATGTCATTATTTTAAATGTTCTTGTACTCTGAAGTATTTTAAGATTTTATATCATACAATATTTATTTACATTACAGATGCAAATGCATTATATTCATATTAATATGCATTGTGAGTATAATTGTTTAAGTGTTATATGTTTGTTCTCAGCATAATTGATTTTAATGTGACTTAATAGACAATTCACAATTTTGACAGCTTTTTTGTCTTTTTACGCTAGGGACTGCAAAATACACTTAGAAGTTAATGTTGAAGCTAATTCATTTTCCATCTAATGTAGAAGTATGTGAGTCATAAATTGTGTACCACCGAGACTTATTTTCATGTTTATAACACAGGAGTCCAGTTAGGAGTTAATCATTAAATTATAATGACCTTCAATTATTAAGATATTGTCAGTTATGATAGAAATCAATAATTGAATATTAGGTTGTTTTATTTTAACTTGAACAAATATCTCCAACATTAGGTCATTTTCTGTTTGAATTTCAATGAGTTATTGAAAATAAAAGTCGAAAAGAATTATATGTATATTTCTTGGAGAAATTCATATTATGAATGTAGAATAGCTATACTATTAAAATAGTCAATGAATATTATCAGTTTTAATAAAAAGTGAGGCTAAAGTTTGCTTTCACATCTTGACCTTTTTAAATTTGCAGCTATAAATTTAATGGGAGTAATAATACTGCATTATATACTGAAATTTTTCTCAAAAACTGTAACAGCCTACAAGATCATAAAGATTATACTTGCAGCATATACACTCAGAAAATTAACTATATGAAGTGATTATTTAACTTGAGTTTAGTGATTATTTCATTCTGTGCATTTATTTTAAAGCCTCATGCCTTAAACCTATAAAATTTTATTTGGAAAATCCCAAAGAATAAAAATGAAAGGATCTTGTCTTGCTGTAGTCACCAGCAATAACAGCACATTAACAACATATATGAGAAGTTTCAAGGGGAATTTGAATCCTATCTAACTACTTTCATGTGTGTAGTTAATCTGGTGCTAAGGAAGTGGGTTTGAGCTTTTAACAGATGACTTTTGTAGGAGTCAATAAAAATATACTTGCCATGAAATATTGAACTTGTTACCTTCTTGCATTTACTTTTTTTTATTATTAAAAGAACTGGCAGATAATGTTAGACTGCATATATTGTGTAATACAACTTACACAGACATCTTGGCTGTTATTGAGGACTGATAAAAATATGTACCCATCAGATTTACCGGGGTTGTTTTGGTACCAGGAACTGAACTCAAGATATCATGCTTATCAGCCAGGCGTCATGTTTGAGCCATATCCCTAGCCCAATACTTTCTAATCTCACTTCGTTGGTAATTAACCTTCAAAATAGTCATAGCATATTGATGACTGTGAGAGGCAAAATGCTTTCAAATTAAATTCTTTCTAGAGTAAATAAAATGAATCTGTGAGCCGGTTACTTTTGCTGTATATCAAAGCACATATCCTTTATTCTGAAAGTCTCTTGTGAAATAGTCTGGCATCTCCTCTCATCTTTTCTCGAAGGCAATGCTGAGAAAGTGGCTGGTACCTCCAGTAAAGTATGTGCTGAAAGACAAAAATAATAAAATGCCTATGTGGAAAAATGCAAATAATCAAGAGTATGAAGTATCTGATACAGAAAATTAAGATTTTATGTATACTTAAGGAAATTAAGTTACTTATTACCAATGTAATAAAAGAATAAAAGCCGGGTGTGCTGGCACACGCCTTTGATTCCAGCACTTGGGAGGCTGAAGCAGGAGGATTCTTGTGATTTACAGACCAGCCAGGGGTACAAAGTAAGTTCAAGGTCAGCCTGAACTGCATACTGAGACTGTCTCAAAAAAATAGGGCTGAGGATTTAACTTAGTGTCATAAGCACCTGCCTGGCAGGTTGGAGGTTGTGAGTTCTATCCCTGGTGCCCCCCACCCAGCAAAAAATAAAAGAATAAAAAAATCATTAAAAAGAATGTAAGAAAATGACTAATTGTAAAAAGCATACACAAAACTAAGAGATAGATGTATTCAATAACACCATGGCTAAAGGGAATAAATTACAGAGTTGGAGACCTACATGACAGAGATGTGGTAAAATATAAATCAATAGGAAAAAAAATTTTAAAGATTAACAAAATGCAGAAGAAAATGAATACTTTTAATAATAAAGTATTAAATGTGTCAAAATTTTAATGGCAGAAAAGAAACTTTGAAATTAAATAAATCAAAAAAGTATTGTTTTTATTCATGTGTAAAGTTGCAAATGAAAAATAAGGAAAATACATTTTAATTATGGTAAAATAAAATTTAAAGCATCAATTATAATTCAGACATATGTAGATCCTCTAGAGGGGAGGAAATGATAAAATAAAAAAGGAAAGCATAAACAGATGAATGGATAAAGAATATGTGGTATTCATCACAAGGGAGGACAGCTCTGTTGTAAAGATAAATAAATTTAAGTAATTTATAGGAAAATGAATGCATCTTGAATCTATAAAGTGGAGTGAAATAGATCAGACATGCAAACTTAAATATTTGTGTTTCCTTTTATATGAGAAACTGGAAAAAATTAAAAGCAAAATAAAATATAGATAATAAGAAATATGGAGGGGGATTTTTGCAGAATTGTAGGGGACCAAGAGATATAGGAAGGGGTTGGGAGGGGAGGGAAAGTAGACAAAAGGGATTAAGATGTGTCATGAACATGTACCAATGTCAAATGAAGTACATAATCTTATGTAGTGCAAACATAACTAATGAAAAATTAAAATTAAAATAATCAATAATCTTTCAAAAATAGGGGCACTATCAGACTACATTCGATTTTTTTAATTTTTTGAAATTTTATTTTAAAGATAATAAAACCCAGCAAAACAAACAGAATAAATCCAATCAAAGCAAAGTAGTGAAATTGGTACAGAACTTCAAAGCAGGATAATAGGAAAACAACAATGGCTACCATAATATATCTTATTATCTCCACAATAGTTTTCCATTCCATCAGATATAGCAAAATCAAACCAAAGCAAAGCAGAATAAAACCAATCAAAACAGAATATTGAATAAATCCAAACAATTAATTGGAACAAGACAAAACAGTGAGAACAATACTGGATTTCAAAAACAAGATAGAAGGAAATACCCCATATTTGTTATATTACATACTGTTATCCTCCCTATAGATACTGAGACCCCAGGCCTGCAACGTCAATCAAACAATACAAACATTCAGTTGCTTTTGGAACCTCACTTGTTATCAACTCAGCCTGTCCTCGGAACCAGCCAGTTGCTGGGAGTGTGTGTGTGTGTGTGTGTGTGTGTGTGTGTGTGAGTGGAGTTGGTGATTTGTGGTGGGAGCTGATGATTCTCAGCTTTGTGCTGGTAGGTTCACAGGAGGTGCTGACGTTTCTCTTCCTGGACCCTGCCTGGCTTGTGTGGCTTACCAGAAAGGCTGCTAGTTGGCTTTGTGGTCAGCTCCTCCCAGTCCCAGCATGGCCGATTCTTGGGAGGTTCTATCTGACTTTTATCCTCTGGGCCCCTCATGGCTTGCTACATTCAATTTTTAAATTGAAATTGTAAGAGTGATGTAGACATATCAGTGTAATAGTTTTAGTCTTACAGAAAATAATTTGAAATTAGAATTCCACATTACGCCATCTTTAATTCAACATAATACTAGCTATAGAGTATGCTGTCAAAATTAATGTATTTTTATTAGATTCCCAAAAAGAAAAATAAACAAGTCATGAGGAACCTGTGTGAAATATGAAAAATAATATAAATCAAATATAGCCTTAAAGTTTATCTTCTTAAACATTTCCCCACTTAGGGCAGAGATATACAAGTCAATAAAATAACTAATAAAATATTTATCTAAAAAGTATCATATAATATATATCCTAAATCAATATCAGATGACTAAATCTAAAGAAGATGACAAAATGCTTGCTGAAATTTTGTTGATCTGGAAAAAAAAATATATTTTAAGGTATTAATAATAATATTATCTTAAGAATTTTATTTTTAACAAGCAATTAATAACAATATAACTGAAAGCAGGAAAGGAATAGAATAAAGGCAAAATATCATTTAGTAAGTACAAATATGCAAATGAAAAATGAAATAAAGTAGATATTTCATTGACATATGGATTGTATTTACAAACACAAACCCAAAATAGTTACACATCAGAGATTTAAAAAAAAAATTAAATCATACGTGAACAGAAAATAAGTGATGGAAATAAAATTACTGTAACATAAATAGTAATATTTTTGAACTAAAAGTCTTGAAAAATGTTAATAACAGAATCTATATGCATATATATATATTCATACACTTACATATAATTATTTACATGTACATATATTTACATGTTTTATATTTATAATATTAAAGGAAATAATAAAGATCTAGAA
>RJWM01035685.1:0-18736 GCA_004363535.1 Dasyprocta punctata
TATTATGCAAAATACTAGGTCTTAAAGTAAGATATTCCTTAAGTATATTCAAAATATCTCCACTGAATTTGGAATTTTATAGAGAAATTTCCTATGAAACATATGGGGTGTAGTAAATTATCTGATATATAACCATTTCTGCTTTAGACTGGTTCTGATAAAATAGTTTTTTAATAGAAGATGAAACAAATGACAAATGTAACTGACCAATAGCTGTTTTTAGAAAATGGTCTTAAAGCCCAGGATGTAGCTCAATGGCACAGCACCTACCAGACAAGTACAAGGTCCTAAATAAATAAATAAATAAATAAACAAATAAATAAGCCTAAAAAGGGAAACTGAAGTAAATTTTAAGTCAACTTGTCCTCAGGAATCATTTTGCCACTTTGTAATATAAATGTCATTACTTATTTCATTAAAACAATGTTTTTCACCTTTGATCATCACATACTAGTAAAGAGATAATATATCCTCCAGGTTTACCATTGTTAAAAATATAAGTATACTTTAAATTCTTGCATGATGTAGCAGCAAATTTATGAAATAAAATAATATAAGATTATGTAAATATAAAAATAATATAAATCATGAGATAATATAACTATAAGATAATACAAATATAATAATAATAATATGGTTTACTTCTAAACCACTCAGAAAAATCTTAACTTCATGTGCAAAGAAAATTAAGCAACATAACTCTGAAGAACTTATTCTTTGCTGGATAGGGTCTCTACTAACATGAAGATGCGCACTTCTTTTTTCTAATTTGTTTAAAGTAGTTCCTGTCAACACTCTGTGTTTATTAGAATCTCTTGTTATACTTCTTTAGAAAAAGTATGAATATGCAAGCTTCACTACAATTAATCTGACTCAAATGTCTGGTTGTTTTCTACCATTTCTTGTGAGTCTAATAAATGGTGTTGAGAGCTACAGACGTTTCTTAAAAGGAAAAGAAAAAACCTTCTTTAAAATTCATAGTTAAAATCGAGGACTCAATTTTTTTCCTTCTCTGAACTTCCCTTATTTGCGAGAAAGAATCTAATTCACTTTTGAAAATGTGTTAATTATACTCTCGTGATTATATAGCAAACCTTTTTTTATTAAAAAATATAAATAATTTTGAGAATTTTAAAAGTTTATACATCAGGCTTCTAATATAGTATGCATGTATATGTGTATTTGCTTATTTATTCATTTGAAAGGGTCTCACTAAGTTGCTCAGGGTGACCTTGAACTTGTTATCTTCCTGCCTCAGCCTGCCACAGTACTGAGATTACAGGAGCTCTCTCATGCCTGGTTAATGGAGTGTTTATTGAAATAGTTTTGCCATAGTAATACAGCATTAAAAAAAGAAATAATAGTCTAGTTTTAATTGAGTAAAACTGTCATCCTAAAGGTTAATAAATTCTACAAAATTTATTATTGCATCTTGTTTTTTTATTCTAATTTTTAGCATAATATAATTAGTTAAGATAAAGTTCCAAAATATTTCGCAGCAATTCCCTATACAGTACTACATTAATGGGAAAATATTTGGCGTTTTTACTAATTTATGGGGACATTACATAACTTTGGAATGAAGAATTCTTCACAAATGATATCGCCTACTGAATGGAATCAAATCTAAAAGGCAGTGGAAATCTGTCAATAAAGCCCAAGATCCTATAAAGTGTTTGCTTTTCTTTCTTGGTATGTAACGCTTCATCGGATTGCTTAATTCTATGGCAGGTCACACTACCATTCTGAAACAGCTCACTGATCAGGAATTTTTATTCTTACTGTGGCATAAAAGGCCCAAATGCAAGTTTTTCTGTGAGTGGGAATTTGCTTTAAATAAACCATTTTAATTTTTTTTATACATGAGACTAATTTATGATCTGGAAACAAGTCTTCAAAGCAATTACAAACTGGGCTTTGAGAATTTTTCTAGGTAAAAGATCCAAATTGTCCTTTTGAGGTTAAAGATTCTGAGGGAGCACAGAAGCCCACACACACACACACACACACACACACACGCGCGCGCGCGCTCTCATTCACACCACAAGAGAAATAAAATGCTACCCACATTTGCTTTAATACGCCTTTAAAATGGCATTAGGAAACAGAATGACAGATCACATTCTCATTGTGATTTTCTGTTGTGCCACAGATGACTTGTATTTCTCTTTAATTTGTCTGAATAATTGAGCACAATCAGATAGAAGGTTCTGCAGTCTGAATGGTATTAATAGTGAAGTGGAGAGGGGAGGGTTGTTCATTTTAAAGAGATTATTGCAATTCTTGCTCCTAAGATAGAGCTTTTCCTTTGTCTCTTGTTTTCATGTGTATTTCATTACAGAATCTTGTGTGTATATTAAAATGATTTGGCTATTATTGTCACAGCATGATTTAAGTGTTCACATACAGAATAATTGTAGTCTTTAAAATACTGCGTGGTTGTAAAGTGATACTCTTTAGAAAGGTTTTTGTTCTTTCATTAAATGGAAAAAAATCATTTAGACTGTTAAATCAAATATTTTGAAAAGTACCCAGTCTAAAGAGGTGAGAAAATGGAAAGTAATTTTTGTTACTGTTTTTTCCTTAGTATATCACTAATCATATTGTAATCAACTAGGTTTGCCTAAGTTCTTCTAAATAGATCTTACTTAGATGACATTTAAATTTATAATTCAAGTATTTTAATTTCTGCTTCGAAAAAAATAATTTTCTTTTGGACACTGTGATTATTATCTTTTCATATATACTTGCATAATTTACATGTAGGTGACTCTGAGGTCACAAAAGGAGGCCTCTTTTTCTTAAGGTGTCAAAATTCAAATTCGTGTATGTGCATTATTTAATATGCATTGTACTCAATTTTATTTTTTCCTTCAATTTATGAGTAAAATCTCTTCTGTTTCTTTCTTCTTTCTTTGCACATTCCACCACTTTTAAACTAATCTTTTCCTTTGAAGAGTCATTCTTGAAGATTTTACATCCTTAAATTTCAAAAGCATTTTGTCATACTGCTACATGTTATGTGACTGCTATGTGATATATCTTATTTTTTGGAAGGCTGAAATCTCTTAGTAGGTGTCAGATTTGAGAGGAGAGTTGTTTAAAAATGAAATAAGTTTCTAAATAGAACAATGCAAACTTTCTTATAGATACTTGAAGCATGTTGCTTTACTAAAATGTATAATAGGTATAAGTGAATTATTTTAAAGTCTTGGAAAAATTGAGAAACTTGTAGCTCTTGATTTATTAAACATATTTTCCTCTTCATATTTTAAACATAAATTAATATCTTTTCTTCATAAATTTAACCAGAAATGTTTGGCTAGACAGTAGCTAGCATTGAGATATTTAAAGAAGTTAGCCAGTTTTCAGAAGGCATCAAAAATATTTCCTAGTATTTTCTGGAACATGACAAAAGATATATGATTATAAAATACACTTTGGTCATTATTTTATTGCTTGATAATGATATATATTAGGCAATAGATATTGAGCTTTAGTCTTATTAATACTTTTATACTTTGAAAGATTTATATTTCTTTAAGTATTTGTCTTCTCACATAAAGTCCAGAAGTACCATTTCATATCTTTGCATTAAAAAATCAATATATTTAGCTGCTGAGCTGAATTCAGTTAATAAAAATAAAATATACCCAGATGACTTATTCTTACTGGTATTTAAAAATTTATTTTTCAACACTTTCTCACAATGATAACCATTTTTGTATATTGTGACTATTTTAAGGAGAAAAGGAATTTCGTTTACTTTAATCTGCACTTTTATGGTATTAAATATGCTGGTACACTAAAGCATTTGAAGCGTTAATTAAACTCAAAACTAAACAATGAACATATTTTTCTCTAATTCTGTGAGATATGCTATTGGCATTATGATCAGAATTGCATTAAATCTGTATAACAATTTTGGAAGAATGGCTATTTCACTACATTGGTTCTTCCTACCCAAGAACAAAGGCTGTCTTTTCATTTTCTGATATCCTCTTTGGTCTCCTTTTTCAGAGTACTGTAGTCTTCAATGTAAAGGTATTTTATTTGCTTCATTAGTGCTTATTTGCTTTCATAAGTGTTTCATTTTGGAGGGAGTGCTATCAAACAAAGAACTAATATCTAGAATATATAAAGAATTAAAAAATAATCAGACCTCCCCTCCAACAAAATCAGGGCCTCCAAACTTAAAGTCCCAACTCAAAAATGGGCATCTGAAATGAACAAGCAACATCATAGTCACTGATTAGACTAATTATCAGCCCTAACATTGTTTTGAATGCTAAAGGCAAAGAAAGTTAACTCTATGGCAAATAAAACTGTGCCCAAGATTAAAGTGAAAGCTAAGACTAAAATTCAATAAAAACTTCTGAATTGAAATATGCAATTTTTTAATCTGTTCTCAAAATACATACTTTTCACAAAAATTTTTGAAACAAGATTGATTGCAATAGAAAACATGTAACAATCATAGGAGATTACATTTTACCTGAATTTAGTATAAATTCGGTTGTTCTTCCCCAAAGATATATTGAAGTCCTAGCCTGCAGAATCTCAGAATGTGGTCTTATATAAATATTATAATTTCTGGTATAATTTATTAAATAAGCCATATTTCAGTAGGGCAGGTGTACTAGATGAGTAGCACAAAAGTATAAGAGGAAATAGTAATGTGAGAAAGAAACTCATTTGTGGCACTTTGTCACAGAAGTGTTAGAAAATACAGGTAAGCCTGGTGGGTGACTCATGCCTGCATTCCAAGCACGCAAGGAGGCTAAGGTAGGTGGCGAGTAATTTAGTGAGACCTTGTCTCAAAAAAGAAAAAAATTTAAAAAAAAGAAAATTGTTTGGAAATGTAGTTCGGTGTAAATGTCCTGCTTCTAGTCCTCAGTAGCACACACACATACAGATCTTGAAATAGGAAAGCATTGTAATACAGAACTTTACAAGGAAATATGCAATAGCTAGTAGCATTGTGTTAAATACGTACTTTATATTTTTCTCAGAAATGCACTGAAAAGAGATTGTATTTCTATGAACTGAAAAAGAATTATGTAACAACAAAACCTGGAGACAACTTAAAATCAGATAAATCATTCTTTTGGTCTTAGGGAGAATGACTGAATAAAAGAAGAAAGACTGGTTATCCTGAGCAAACTCTCTTCTTTAGGTGGGGAATGGAAGTTCCTCAGAGATATGTGAAAGTATGGGAAAGATCTCTCACCTAACATCCTGTCAAGTGCTTATGGAATACCGTAAAGTATGGTATTCAAACTTATTTTTTGCAGAATGCATCATGTTTCCAAACACAGCTGATTAGCCACAAGCACTTATCCCACATCAAGGAACCAACACAGACAATGAATGAACTCATGATGACATTTTCTGCTTGAGACTCTCAAGGTCTTTCTAAGGATGAGGTTCTGAGAAAACAGAATTCTCTAAAATTATCTTAAGTAGTATTATGAGATCTTTGATTTTGAAAAACAAAACAAAACAAAATAAAAGATAGTAGTGTAATCACAACCATCATTTCTTTAAAGTAAATTCAACACTGAAGGAAAAATGTCATAAGAATCTATTTTTCACTATGCTTCTGATATGGTTGATACATTGTGTCTGCTTGAGAAGTTTAGAAGTTTAACTGAGAGACTCAGCAGGGAGCCAGGTTTCTTACTTTGTAAATATCCTCATCTGTGCAAAGGAAGGCAAGGAGATTTTGTGAGTTCTACATCTGCCCTGAGGGGTGCAGGCGCTGGGGGTGGGTGGGTGGCCTGCATACACTGTAAAAGAGGAGGAGAGGCTTATTTTCCCCTTTTACTCTGACTGCTTTTGCTCTGGCTGTGGTCTTGAAGTGTTGCCCCAGTGCCAGGCCACCCTGCCTTGGAATCAACTGATTATGGCTTGAAACATCCACATACTGTAAGATAAATAAACCTTTCCTTCCTTCATTTTGGGTGTCAGGTATTTTGTCCCAGCAATGAGGGCAAAGTAAAAGCAACCAAGACAGCTTCCAAATAACACTCGTATTTTTCCATGTTAAAAAATTACAGTGTTGGTATTCTTAAAGGTGTATTTTCTTAAATTAGCTATCCAAAATGAGTGAGTGCAATGACCTGTTAGTCTGAAAATACATATTAAAATAATAATTAACTGCATAATTTTGGAAGCATTTGTAGTCATAATTAAGGATCTGTTGACTATCTCTGAAAGTTCAGCGATAGTTCAAGATTACAGTATTTACTAAGCCAAATCAAGTCATTTCATGATCCACTATGTTTATACTTGGGAACTATTTAACTTATTCATATGTTGAATTAGATGACCTAAATTATTAGCTATGCCAGTTACTTTTAAACCTGCTAATTTTCTCTATTTCAATTAAAGTGTCTATAAAAATGTTCTACTGTATTGTTTCTGCTTCTTAAACAGAAATTTCCATAATTAATAAAATGAAAGGTTTTTTCAAAAAATTGAACATAATTATTTATAGATTTATCGATTAGTCTTTTTGCAAATAATTATAGCTTGCATTTCTTTTTGAATGACATAATCTTTCATTGCTTCTGATTTTTTTATTTTTCAAAAGAAGATTAAAATGTATATTAGTTTATTGATTAATTCATGGTTGTTTTTGAATATCCTTAATATGTCTGATAGTCTTTCAAGTACGAGAATTAGGAGTACATATCACAGAATTTTGTCTCCAAACAGATAAAAACATACATGTGTAGGTTATGAGTTATTATTTTATAGCTTACAAAAGAGTACAATTCTCTGTAGTTGAGAAAGTTTGCCTTTAAGAGGAAATTCTTAAGCTGAATCTGGCAAGATAAAATTGATTATTTGGTGAAAAATGTAGAATAAAATTCATCATTTTCTAATCTTTTTTGTAGTTTAAGATTTTGAAATAGAAATGCAAATAAAACTATTTTGGGAGATGATAGCCAAAAGACACTCAGGAGACTTCCCATAAGACTGTCAAAAGGAATTTGTACTACATTTTTTAGTTTATCCAGTGATGAATGTCACAAAACAAACAAGTAATTCTTGCTCAGAATCACTAGTTAGTAATATAATACTAGGAACTAAATGTTAAATTAAATATGAGACTGAAATAGTGATGTTTATAGCAATTACAGAGGTATATCTCAGTCACAGATCCAAAAAAAGATACTAAAATGAAGAGTAGAAGTAGGAGGTTAATTAGATAAATTAATTAGTGATGCCATGAAATAATTAAGGATTTACCAAAAATGTCAATCAGAACAATTTGGTATCATTCTTGAAATTGTAAATAAATAAGAATTGCAATTAATATATTATCAATAATCCTTTATGCTAGTACTATTAATACTGTTGCTTTGATTTCTGACTATGTGCTATGCGATGTGAAGGCTATTTTACATATTATTATTCAAATATTTTATTAATTTTTTGGTAAGTGCATTGTAATAAAAAAGTCATTAATCTCAAAGTGTCAGTATGCTTTATAGATCTTTAAACTCTATTAGTTTGTTTTAGGAGGGTACTTTTAAATGTGCATTCATTTTTCTTAAATAGAAAGAATTGCATTATAGTCATTTTATATTTATATCAAAATAGTGATACATAGAAAGCAATAATAGGATACACAAGATATATTTGACGGTTAAGAAGCAATAGCACAAATTATCCAATATATTTTCTAAAAAAACACATACAAAAAAGAAAATAAAATATCTTGCTGACTGAAGAAACAAAAAAACATGAATTACAAAAGCATCAAAACTTCACTTATTTAAAAAATGGGTAGAGAAAACAAGTTTAAAAACTTCCAGGAGTATTTTCTGTGTCCTTTTTCCAACTAGAGTTTCATTGTCGTTGATAAGAATTGTATCTCCTCTATCCTTATTTCCATTCTCAGAATTTCTTTCATCTTCATCATCCGTAAGCAGTCTTGCTTCATGTTTAACTGAGGCACACATGAGCCAATCAAAAGAGATTTCCATGATCTCACGTGACTCCTGTTCCCCCTCCTATTGGCAGGTGGAGTCATGTACTTCGTTTCCTCTGTACTGTGTAAAATTGTGCTTCTCTATTTGGTAATCTCCTCCTATTATCTAATAGTTTTCACCCTCCTTTACTGTCTCATTGGTGTATTTCTAGGTTTTATTTTTTTCTCTGTCTGCATTTTCTAGTGTTCTATGTCTCATGGATTGTTCTTGTGATCATAAAAATTTTGTATTTTCCATTAAAATTTGATATTAAAGTCCATCTCTTAAACTTCACTTATATTTCATTGATTTTCTTTATTTTGTAAGAACAGAAAAATACCTAAAACAAAAAGATCTATACTTGGTGTTTTCAAATGCTTCCTTCTTGTTGAATCTTTTCAAAACACTCTGCATTTCAGTGCTTTCTTATCCTTGACTATATCACAAAACTCACTTGTCAAATATTTGTCTACTTATAACTTGACTTATTACAACAAATAACACAATTGTTACTCCTTTTGACTTTTATACTAAAACATGTTAATCTTGTCTGTGGATTCCATTGACAGGTAACTCTGTATCTTTCAAAAAATTTATTGTTACTCTCCCATATCTCAAAATCTGAGTGTCCCACCAATCTATTCTTGAAATACTCTTTTTTTCCTGCACTTTTCTACTTTCTTGTTGACCTCAACTTTTAACATGGCTTTCAGTGCCATTTGCATATAGATTTTGTTCTTTGTCATCATATTAATTTATCTAATTGCTTCAATGTTATTTCTCCTTGAATGTCTACATATTCTGAATTTGAAAAGTCAAAGTCAAATTTTCTCCATTTCCATTTCTTACTGTGAGTGAATAAATTTATTTTCTCACAACCTGATTATTTTTATTTACACTAATTATTTCTCTTCTAATGACAATAGAAAAAATCGAAATCGTTTTCCATTGCTTTTTCTTATATCCAACATCAATCAAATCACTCCACAAATCCAAACTCTACTGATTCTCTCTTTAGTGCTAATGCTTTATTTGTGGAACTATGGCTCATAATATTTCACTCTAGTCTTCTTACTTCTCCATTTGCCTTTCCTTAAACTTATTTTCACAGTGCAACCAGAATTGTATTGTAATAACTATGTCTGTATCTGTCACTGTGACGAGGAAAACTCTCTAAAGATTTCCTATTTTCTCAAAGTAAAAGTGAAGTTCTTTCAGTGCTCTGAAAGGTCCTACAGAATTCGTGCTGGGATTATGAGTACACTCTATTTGCTTTCCTTAAACTCGTGCTTTGAGTTAAGGGCATGTTTACTTGGGCTTTCGCCTGCCCAAAGCTGTCATCTTAGAGGTTGCACAAAGTACATTCATTTGTCTTTTAATTATTGCTCAAACATCATAATACCAGTAAAACCTTTTTACAACTGTGTTTAAAATTGAAAGCTTCTTCCCATTCCTCCAAAATTCTTTTTTTTTTTCTTTCTTTCCTGTATCACTATTTTAATCACTGCGGTTTTTTTTACTTTTGTTGTTTTATTTTCTTTGTTGTTTCTCTGAGTCCTATAAAATTGTCTACCTTATTTGCTTTTTTATAGTTGTTATTTGGACTAGTCTCCACACAGAGAACACATTTAATTTTTATTTATCAAATAAAAGGGTAACTGCACGAACTGGATATTATTTTGAGAAAATCGGTCATATGGATTTTTCAAAGGTCATATAGCATTTATTTACATAAGATGTCTTGTTTAGAACCAGAGTTGCAGCTCAGTTCATGAACAACTCCATTTTTAAGCAATTTGGTTTGTAAGCAAAAGTGTTAGGCAGAATTTTGCTTCCATTCACAAACCCCACATCAGGTGACAAGTATGACTATGACCATCTTCACCACACAAACACAAATGCAGCCATCTTCCCCAAAATTGTAAAACAAATTAAGTTTGTAAACCTAGTTACCACTTTTTAAAGAAAAGAGAAAGTTAGAAATAACGAGGAATGGAGGGAAGCAAGAAGAAAAGAAGGATTAAAAAGACAAAAATACTTTAAAATAAACCTTCATCCACAGACTAACTTGAACAAACATAAACTTTTTACATGTAAAATACTTATTTTATCAAAACCTTCATCACTTCATAGGGCATTTGCATTAAAAGACAAATATTATATCTTGCCCTAAAATTTTGAAGAGATTATACCCCTCCCTAGCATTATACAACTTTACCATTTGTCTCTAAATTGATACTACAACTAACACTGAACTTTCACAGATATACCCACCTAGTCTTGTCCTTGTTCTCCTCTAGGGTCAAGGTGAAATGTCAACCCTGGAGAAAGCTCTTCCTCACAATGAAATTTTAAAAATTCACCAGGTCACACCTCCCTGATCTATTCTTTCCATGGTTTTCTAAGTTACAACATTGCTATTTATTAGTTTTTGCTTTAATTGAGTAGGATAGGAGGACCAGAGAGAAAATTTTCCTAGTAATGGATAGACTTCTCTGAGCTGAGAGTTCAAAATAATTAATTGAAACAATCTATATTCTGAATCGGCTTGAAAGGGACAGTCTTTCTATTAGCTTACTTTCCAACTATTGCCAACAGTTCCTGATGGCAGGAAGCAGGAGTATTCTTCTGAGTAGGAAAAGAGAGGCAGGACAGGCCGAGAAAACCTTGTGTCCTGAGAAAGTATAAACCTCTAATCACAAATCTTAGTGTTAGAAATTTTATTTTCTTTTTTCTCTCAAATAAACTGTAATGCTTAACTGCTATTTTTGTGAAAGAAAAAAAAACATGCTTATTTCCTCTGAGTTGACTTTAAAATATTTGTTTGAACATGGTCTATTTGTCAGAGGATTCCAATATTTAGTATTGTACTTACAATAAAAGAAAACATCAGAGAGTTTCCATTATTATAGCTTTAATTTTGATACCTAGCATATAAATTATTTTGACTTAGGAATACCCAGACATAAGTGAAAGAAGAGCATTAAGGTATGTTGATTAAATTGTTATACTGCAGTTCTCGAATTGACTCTCTGCAGTATAAATGGAAAATGAACACAATTCGTGAGTATTCATGATAATTGCTCAAAAGAAACTGGCTGAGTTTATAAAGCTTATTCTGTTCACAGCAAAAATGATGAAACATTTTAGATAACCAATTTGTGCCTATTCCTTATAATACCAGTTATTTTAAAACTCAAGTGTTTTAGTATGCCTGCCTAAAAGCATAAGAGAAATTTCAGAAATAACAACTAATGCTATACTTTTTGAACGAAAGAATTCTTTCAAACAACGTACTTACCATTCACCATAGAAATACAGAAGGATTTTGAAACTTCAAATAGAAGTCTATTTTAATAGAACAAAAATCACCCATGCATTCTCCTGAACAATAGGTACACATGATAAATGCATTTTTACTCTATTTATGGGTTCAGTTATATCATAATTTATATTTTTCCATTTCATTTTTGTAACTACCTCTATGTTTTCCATGTTTAAAATGTTCTATTTTTCAAGTGTCTTTAAATACATGCTATAATAACAGAATGCTGAATCATCTAAGGGAATATGAATTACATCATATATATATTATATTGTGTATGTGATATACAATATAATATACATAATATATTATATGTGATATATAATGTATTTGTAGGAAGAAATGTTTCAAGAAAAAAAAACCTAATAAAAAATCTTCTTAGACTTAAAATACAAAATTGTGGAAATTTATCTGTGCAGAGTGACACTTCAAATATTAGAATAATTTTTTTTCTCCTTCCACATCTGTTTTCTAGGTTTTAATCTACAGGATGTTTTTCTACTTTTTTCCTCCTACACAGAAATAGACTGAAAGAAAGTATATGAAGCTAGATTTCATCCTCTGTAAATTTAAGTAGCAACCACCACAGTAGAAAAAGGAGAAAAGATAACTAGGGGAGGCCAGCAGGGGTGATTGTATGAAGGAGTCCTCATCCTCAGTAGAACAGAATACAGGGACTTCTGGGGAAGGAGGAAGGACCATTCCTCAATGTGAGCACCCTCATCACCTTCCAAACTATCATCTGTAGAACAGGTAAGTGTCCTTGGTTCTGAAAGAGCTGTTGGAAAAGTTCTAGCATTGAAGAGCCCAAAGAAAAATAATCACTTCTAAGTAAAGTGGGACTAAGCAAAGCCAAATGGGAGGTTTTCTCAGAAGTTCTAGTAGTGGATGCACTATGTGTATCGTATTTTAGACACTATTGGGACACGTTTCTTTAGTTCACCTACGTGCAGCACCAGTTATGGCATGTCATGGTCTCTTGCAGATAATGTGAGTTAGACCTTAGGTATATGATGGGAACATACCTAATTATTAGAAGTGCATCAAGGAGACTATTATAGAAAGAGAAAATTTAACGAAATAAAGAATAAGAAAAAAATTAATGTAACCCCAAAGATATTAAGCTCTTGCAAAGCCTTGAAATTTAATGAAGGAGTTTAAGGTGGGTGGTAAGTCCAATGGGGAATTTGGAAAAACAAAACAAAACACATTGACATGTGCTTGACCAATTTACATGGTCATGCTGGCTCACTTGATGGTAGTAGATTATTGGGGACCAAACGCAAAGCCAGGAAGATACTTTATTTTTAAATATCTAGTTGACAGATTAGTTCATATGCCAAGCAACCCTTCCCCTGACCTCTCCTTCTCCTCCATCATTTTCTCTCCTTCCCATTTTGAAAAGTTCTGTCTTCCTTTTTTCTATTGTCTAAATTTAATTTACTCTTCAATTTATTTATACTTTGATTTTCTCATGTAAGAGAAATCTCATGATATTTAAACTGTGTCTGATTTATTTTATGTAACATTATGAATTCCAGATACATTTATTTTTGTACAAATGACTCAAAAGTATTCTCCTTCATAATAATAGTACTGCACTGCATATATATGAAATAATTTTCTTTATCCATTCATCTGCTGATGGACAAATAGGCAGTTTAGATATTATGAATTGTGCTGTTATAAGCAAGAGTATATATGTATCACTAATATAAAGTCTTTAAGTTTTGGGAGAAGCTATCTAGAAAGGGAACTGCTGGTCAAATTGAATTTGTATTGTTAATTTTTCTGAGGAATCTTCATACTGAAGTCCATAGTCGAATAATAAGTGTATTACGTTTACGTTTTCAACAGCCTTGCCAGAATTTGTTATTAGACTTCTGTGACAGTTAACTGACTGTGACAATTTATGTTAGAAACCACCAACTAACTCGAATCATAGTTCTGGGTGTGGCTGAAGGGATTTGCTGAAAACAGAAAATCCACCCAGGGTGTGATGACAGCAAGCAACAGGTTTGTAGCATGAATGGAAATAAAAGGGAAATAAAGAAAGGCTTGCTTCTGTTTCTTTAAAGGAGTTTCTCTTCACCTTCACCTTGGGAGTCATTTCCTGGCTTCCAGCACAGAACTTCTGATCTCCTGATGTGGACTCACACAGGACACTACGGTGATCTCCAGACCTCTGAATGGACCCTTTGGCTTCTCGGTGCACATCAGCCCTTTTGCAGTCTTCTACATCTGACTATGCTGGTAGTCATTGTAACCCAAGCTTGCAAATTTTTACATATTCGAGTATCTTGCATTAAATTTGCTTAAGTAGAAAGTATGAGTTGATGCAGATTTCGGTAATGGGAATGGTTCTAGAGAAAGAGAATTGTGAAAGTAATATTTATTAATGGCTTTAAGAGTTCCTGGAGTTGACTCTCTAAATTGATGAGATCTAAAGATACTATCATCTCTCCTGATAATGTGGGGCATACTGACCACCCTTAGTGTGAACTGTTTGAAGTAATATAACATATAAATCCATTTGATTATTCCAGTTCACCACTAGTGAGATGCAGCAAATTTAGTGACTCCATGTATGGTATCTTTGAATATTTTTGTCATAGTGGGAAATATAATGATGCTGGCTGGTTGCACTTAGCATCTCAGGAGAAACAAGTGAAGGAAAATGATGAGATCAAAAGATGCATAGGAAATCTAATCTACAGTCTTCAAATGGTAAGGACAAATTAATAAAGGAAAATGAGCTCAAATATTCAAATTTCCAGCTGCAGACATGCATAAAAAAAATTTAAAATTTCTAAGTGTGTCCTGAAAGAGAATCTCCTCTTCTTTAGGTACATGGATAAGATTGCAAAAACCCAAACACAGGCTCACTGAATTTAATTGGTTGAAATATAGCATAAATTTAACGCCTAGTCTCAAAAGATATCTGAAATAAAAGTGAGGGCACAAATTGGAAAATACTGAGAATCCATAAATTTGAATGGAGATGCTTGGGAGGATCCTGACAAGTCTGAGGACAGTGAGTTCCTAGACTCTAATGAGATTATTTTGGTAGAGAAAGTGATCTCCCCACCCCAAGTGGTGGAGGCACTGCCACCCCCAACCCCTGTGGCATTGGCCTCTCCTTGTATATCTTAAGAAACTACAACAATCCTATGTTGATCAAGCATGATAATCCTGATACTCCTCAGGACCCACACATACCACCTGCTTTTACCTTTAGACCTATAACCAGTAAACGGTTGCAGAAGGCTCAGAAGGGTGAGGTTCATAGTGTGATTCATGAGGATACCCCCTATTCTCCTAAAGAACTTCTTAAATATCCTACTCCTCAGAAACAGGGACCTGATGAGCAAGTGTGGGAATGGATTTCAAAGGTGGGGGAAAATGGTGGCAATTTTATACTCCTGGATCAGGCTCAGTTTGTTAACATGAGTGCATTAATTAGTGATTCTGAATTTAATGATGCAATTCATGGAATAAAAATAGGTATTAATAATTTATGTGACTGGTTGACAAAAAATGGATCAAAATGTGGCCCACGATGAATGAGAGATGCCTGATGTTCTCTGGTTTTCTGCAGGTAAGGGGATTTTTTGACTCAGCGAAATGGGAATGCTGGAGTGGATTTGTCACGTTAAACTTAATCCTCCACACTGAGCTGATCTACAAAATGTACCCTTCTCTAAAACCTTGAGTAGCAGATTCATGAAGGGAGCCCTGGCATCCCTCAAGAGCCTCCCTTTTCTCTTCCCTGTATGCCAGACCTAATAGTGGAGACCACGGTTACTCAACTGAAAAATTTAAAAGCAGTGGTTCTAATTGGGTCCCAGAGTGGCAAGGGTCAGGTGGCAGCACTTAATTGTGAAAGACAGGTGAATACACTTACTATAATGGACAGAAGAAGCTTAATAATCATCAAAATCATCTGAAACTTGTAGATCTATTGTGTTGGCTGATTAGCCATGGAATTTCCAAGTGTGAAATTGACAGAAAGCCTACAAAATTTTTAGTATAGGTATATAATTTTTTAAAAACTAAGGGCAGATGAACAAAAACCTGCTTCAAACTGTAGTAACAGAGAATCATGGCCCCTCAAACACTTTCCAGCTTTGAGTCAGTTTATAGACCCAGGACCCTTTGAACGAAGGTAGAGGTCAGGTTCTCTTGAGGAAGCACCTTAGTGCAATAACAAAAACCTTTTTCCTAACCTTCCTAAAAGGGACCTGAGGTCATTTTCTGGGGGTAATTATACATTGAAGGAAGAGAAACGATCAGACATTTTGGGGACTGCTGGACACTGGTTCTTAACTAATGGTGATTCCAGGGGATCTAAAATGTCATGTGACCCTCCAGTAACAGGAGAGGCCTATGGAAGTGAGGTGATCATTAGAAGTTTTACAAAGGTCCAAATGACAGAGGGTCCCATAGGTCCTCAAATCCATCTTACAGGTATTACTTCTGCTGTAGAATATGTAATTGGGATAGACATACTTAGTATTTGACAGAATTCTCACACAGGTTCTTTAACCTGCAGTGGAAGGGCTATTATGGTTAAAAAGGTCAAAAGGAAGTTATTATAGCTACCTTTTTCTGATAAAATATTAGACCAAAACCAATACCACATCCATGGAGGGACTGATTGCTCACATCAGTGCCACTATCAAGGACTTGAAGGATGCAAGGGTGGCGGATCTCCACCACATCTCCATTTAACTTTCCCATTTGACTGGTGCAGAGATGGATTGGTCTTGTATAATGGTGATGGATTAACATAAACCTAATCAAATGGTGACTGTGATTGCAGTTGCTTTACCAGAAATGGTGTCCTTGATTTTTTTTGTACTTATACATTTAGTATTTTATTGATAAGTTTTGGATATACATAATAACATTCATCATAGGAAATTTGTACCTTTATAGCATGTATGTTGCTTCTTCTTTTTTTTCTAACTCCCTTCAACCCCCCTTCCCCTGCTTATTTAACAAAGCTTTGTTTCCATTGTTTCCTTCTATTCTCTTTATTTCTTGTCCCTTCTTTCCTCGCCCCTTCTTTGTTCCCCTTCTCACTTGAACATTTTCTTCCCATTTCCCAGTATCAATTACACATTGTGGTCCAGATTTTCAAAACTGGAGAAACAACATGATATTTAAACATGTGTATCTAATTTATTTCATTTAAGAGTGTGTTCTCAAACCAGGCATGGTGACACATGCCTATAATCCCAGCACTCGAGAAGATACCAAGAAAGGGAATAGCAGGGTGAAATGGAATCTCTAGCTTTAGTTTTTTGAGGAATCTTCACACTGATTTTCACAGTTGTTTCACCAGTCTGCCTCTCACAAATGGTGGAGAAGGGTTCATTTTTTTCCCACATCCCTACTAGCATTCGTTATTGGTTGATCTCTTGATAATAGTCATTCTTTCTGGAGTGAGACAGAATCTCAGCATTGCTTTAACTTGCGTCTCACAAATGACAATTGATGTTGAACATTTTTACATATTTTTATTTGCCATTTCTACTTCTTCATCTGAGAATGTGTCCTTGTTTGAAAAGATCGACACATCCCCTACTTGGCATGCATCAATTGATTTGGTAAATGCCTTCTTCTCTATACCTATCCATAAAGACCATCAGAAACAATTTATATTAGCTTTCCAGCTCTGTGTCACAGTTCAGTTTACAGGCATCCTGATTGCATTTCTCTCCAAGGTGTCACACTGGCTCATCACAATGGTGATATTATGCTGTCTGGATGAATTAGGTGGAAGGTAACAATCACTCTGGATTATTTGGTAAGGTATGTGAGAGTCAGAGGATAGGAAATAAATCCAACTAAAATTCATGGTAACTTCTACCTCAGAGAAATTTCTAGGAGTTCAGATGAGTGGGGCCATCTTTGAGGTAAAAGGTAAATTATTGCATCTGGCTCCCCCACAACAAAAAGAGGCACAACATCCAGGGGGCCCGTATGGATTTTGGAGACAACACATTCCTCATGTAGGTGTTTTACTCCAGTCCACTTACAGAGTGACTCATAAAACTGCTAGTTTTGAGTGTGACCCAGAAGAAGAAAAGGTTCTAAAATAAACCCAGGCTCCTGTGCAGGTTATTCTACCACTAGGGCCATATGATCCACAGATCCAATGATGTCCATGTGAGTGGCAGGTAGGAATGCTGTTCAGATTTCTGGTAGGCCACCTTAGGCAAATTACAGCAAAGGCATTTAGGATTTTGGAGGAAAGCTCTGCCATCATCTAGAGAAAACTACCCTCTCTTTAAGAGATAGCACTTGTCCTGCTATTATGCCTTAGTGGAAAGTGAATCCTTGACTGTGGGACACTGGATTACCATGCTGTCTGAGTTCTTTATCATGAGTGGGTATTATCTGATCCTCCAAGTCATAAAGGTAGACATGCACAGCAATGACCCATCATTAAGTGAAAATAGTATATATGTGATTGAGCCAGGGCAGGTCCAGAAAGCACAAGTGAGTTACATGAATAAGCGGCCCAGAAGCCAACAGCTTCTACTCCTGTTATATTACTTTTTGTCTCTGAGCATACACCTATGGCCTAATGGAGTGTACCACATGATCAGCTGTCAAAAGACAAGAAGGCTAGGGCCTGCTTAATGGATAGTGCTGCATGTGATGTGGGCACCACCTGCAAGTGGACAACTGCAGCATTACAGTCCCTTTCCAGGTCATTCCTGAAGAACAGTGATAAAGAGAATTCTACACAATGGCAGAACTTAAGGCAATGAAGATGGTAATACATTTTGCCTGGAATAAAAATTATCCAGGTATACAGCTGTACCCAATGGTGTGGCTGAATGGTCAAGAACCTGGAAAGAACATGACTTCAGAAGTAGCTAGATTGACAGAAATATGAAGTATTTTTTTTTGAAGATGCGGTGCCAGCTAGGTGGCAATAGCTTGCAGGATTGTGGCATCATTCTTTAAAGCCTGTATGTGCTTTCAATCAGTGTCCACCATATGATACTGTGTTTTCTATAGCCAGGATTTACAGGTCCAGGAATCAAGGAGCAGAAATGGTAATGATACTAATGACCCTTATTTCTAGTGGTGCACTAACAAAAATTTTGCTTCCTATCTGTTGTAGTCAGGGGTTACATGGAGAACAACTACATACAGGACACAGGATTTGTAATACTGTTTTTATAATAATCACCCAAAGTTAAACACAAGACCGTGCAGGAGAATCTGTCCACAACACTAAGACCCAGGATAGCCGAGGGCCTGGATCCCACAGCAATGTCATGCAAGAGTCCCACTAGAGACCCAAATGCATGACAATGCCTCCCACAGTACCAACTGGGAATCTAAGAGCCCCCAATAAGGGCTCACGCCAGTTTATTTACGGTTCTGTGCTGGGAAGGCCACAGGTCTG
>RJWM01035686.1:0-18733 GCA_004363535.1 Dasyprocta punctata
CTTTAACCTGACTAGAGAGCAGGTTGATGCAATAGTGAGTCAGTCATACCTGAGTAGCTTCTCCACCCATTTTTCTTTAACCTTTCTGCAACAGAAAATGACATCTGTACCACTCTAGGCCTCCAATAATTAGAAATGCACCTACAAATATATTTGTTTATCTTTAAGTGATGAACCATGAAGAACACAGTGGTGGAAGTTTGTATGTAACTTAGAGATACAGTGCTTGCATAGTATGCACATGGCCTTGGATTTGATTTCCTTTATTTAACAACATGACTTAGGTATATCTGGTTTTATTATCATTATTATTATTCTACAAGATAGAAAATACCACTCAACGTGGACTTAATGCTTTTTCAAGAAAATATAGACAGATGCACATCTTTAGAGTGGGTTATCTCTTCAGTAATATTTTACTTCTTGATTTAAGCTGTTTATAAGAATGAAAATTGTGTGAGAAGGCTCTTTTTTTGAAGTTGTGGAGAACATGTGTAGCTTTCTCTCCGCATAATGACCTTTGTAAATGGAAGATTGCCTCTTCAAGCTTTTTTCTCTTGCTTCATGAAGTCCTTTGTGTTTGAACCATTTTCTTCTCCATGGAAACATCTCCATTATGTCTGAATAATCTTTCAAAGAGTACACCTCCAATTAAAGACTATCATAGGTTTTCTTAAACCTGTCCATAATTTCAGTCCATTGCACAACATTAATTTTACGTTTTCACTTGAGAAATTACAGATTTTATAGCATTACAATGGTACATTTCTCTTTAGGAAATAACATACAAATGTGTTGACAATTCTGGTAACCATTTTTAATTTTTTTTGTCACAATGAAAGACAAATTGTCAGTAATTCCCTCAAAAATACACTCTTTCACTTGAAACATAATTATTCTTTTATTCTTAGCACTTTTTGAAGCACCTCTGAAAGTCCTTTTGCAAATGTCCTTTGTTGTGCTGTCAGGGTTGCTTTAGTGTTTTGAATCAATTAAAAATGTTTATCTTTCTTTGTCATTTTGACTTTAGGAAAAGTGAAATGTCACATAGTGTAGAAGATGACCTGGACAGTTCTCCTGGAATGCAGAACAATTGTTTCAGCATTAGTTAAACTGAGCCCTACCTACCTGTACTGATATGTACAGAGCTGGTTGGTATGGTTGATACATTGTGTCCACTTGAGAAGTTTAGAACTTTTCCTAAGAGACTCAGCAGGGAGCCAAGATCCTTACTTTGTAAATATACTCACCCTGTGCAAGAGGAGGGCACAGAGATTTTGTGAGTGCTACATCTCTCCTGGGGAGTAGGGGGTGGGTAGCTAGCATACAATATAAGGGAGGAAGAGAGGCTTGTTCTCCCCCTCTTTTGTTTTGGATGCTTTTGCTGGCTGCTGCCTTGAGTGTTGCCCTGGAGCCATGCCTCCCTACCTTGGAGCCATCTGATTATGGACTGAAGCCTCCACAAACAGTGAGCCAAATAAGCCTTTCCTTCTTTCATTTTGGGTGTTGAGTTTTTTCTCCAGAAACTATAGAAAAGTAACCAAGACAGAATTTGGTACCAGGAGTGGGGTCATTGCTGTGGTTCAAAGGCCTTTGGGAATGGCTTGTGGGAAGAGTTTAGAAAGATTCAGAGATGCTGTCTGAAAAGTAGCCCTGGAACACCTTAGACTGTCCCATATGGGAGATTCTTGTCAGAGCTCAGAAGGCCAGAAAACCAGTAAAGCTTGGGCTTGGGAGGTTTCTGCTGGGAAGAAGGACTGCATTGATTGCTGGACTCCAGATGATATATGTTATAGCTTAGCAAAAAGTTTATCTGCATTTCCCTCATGTCTAGAGAGTTTGCTTCAGATGCAGATTAAGGCTGGTGTACAGGCAGAAGAAAATTCAAGGTAGTTTAATGTTGAGGTGGTGGTATGGCTATTTGTAGGGGGATGTTAGCCAGATTTATGTTGTGAATCAAGAGCAAAGAACCCAGAAGGATGATTTAAAACATTGTGAGTTTGGCCAGAAAGCTCCAGTGAAGCTGTGGACTATAAAGATAGAGCTGAGATCTCCATTGCTGAGAAGGAACAGAATAGAAAAGATGGCCTGATGGCACCACAAAAAGCAGCAAGTCTCAAACTTTTGTGGCCTCAAACCTGAAAAAGTGAAAGACTTTCCTTTGCAGTAGAAGCTGCAGAGCACCATGTTCTAGAATGGTGGCAGCATAAGAAATGTATTCCTCAGAATTGGATTCCCAGCAATCTGGGAACTCAGTCCCCTACAGAGAAGAGAGGAAAGCATGGCTACTGCTCCAACTGGCAGCAGACCTTGGAATCGTTCATGTGGTGCTGGTTTTAGGTGCATACAGAATTCAAAAGTAGTGAGGTTAAAAAGGCTTCCACCCTAATTTCAGAAGGCCTGGGGTGCCAGGTTGTGTGCCCCTGAGTGGGCAATTTGTGAAGTTGTGAGTGTGAAGCCAAAGGTTCAGTAGAGACTCCAGAAGTTTGGAAAAGCCAGAAATGTGGATTGTCTAAGGAAAGCTGGGAGGAGAAAGCAAAGCAGGCCTAAGAGAGAGGCTGTGGGAAATAAGACCACCAGGAGTGCTGTAGTTATGGAGTCACACAAGCCCTATGGAGCTCACAATTTGCCACAGATTACTTTAGATGCTGGATATGCAACTACAGGACTTCATGTTTGTCCTGATGAATTTTGCACTTGCACTGGTCCCAATCCTTTGTATTCTCCTGTTTGTAACTTTTGGAATGAAAAGATTTATCTTGTGCCATTGTATATTGGAAATGCTTAACTTTGTTTTCATCTGTATAGGGGTTTGCAACTAAGAGTTTGCCATGCATCTCAGAGGAGACTTGAGACTTGAACTTTTTAGCAATGCTGAAACTGTTAGAAATTTGGCAACCTTTGCAGGTGGACAAAATACCTTTTGCGTAAAGGAATGTGCATGAGTCTTTGGGGGGTCAGGAGCAAAATTTTGTTTCTAATGTAATATAATGTTGACAGACATAATGCTGGTTCTTAAGGATTGTTAAGCTGTTTTATAATGTTCAAGTTGCAAAATGTTAAGAATAATCATGTCTTGTATCTGGAAAGCAATTTAAAGAAATGTGTCTGGTTGGCAAGTTGACAAGGGGTGGATTGTTGTGGTTGATATAGTGTGTCAAATTGAGAAGTTTAGAACTTTAATTAAGACAATCATCAGGGAGCCAGGATCCTTACTTTGTAAATATCCTTACCCCTTCCAAGAGGAGGGCACGGATATTTTGTGAGTGCTACATCTGCCCTGGGGGTCGGAAGTTTAGCTTGCATACAATATAAAGGTGAAAAAGAGGCTTGCTCTCCTCACCTTTTGCTTTGGCTGCTTTAGCTTGCTGCTGCCTTGAAGTGTCTCCCTGGAGCCATGCCTCCATACATTGGAGCCATCTGATTATGGACTGCCACCTCCACAAACTGTGAGCTAAATAAACCTTTTCTTCCCTCATTTTAGGTATTGGGTATTTTGTCTCAGCAATGAGAGTAAAGTAACCAAGACACTGGCTAAGTTATTTCCCTCTCCCTTCAACTGGCTCTAAGCAATGTAAATGGGGCTAGCTGAGTTACTGATGTGTAATCTTTGAAGCCAGCAGACATTTTCCTATTTTCTCATCTTGTTACTCCCTATAAATGGTTGAGCACAGTGGGATGGCAGAGCAAGATAACACCAGAGATGTCAACTGGGTTTGAGCCTCAGAATGAGAGACTATGACTTCCCAAGGTGCAAAATTTACATATGAGAAACTGAAGCAGCATCCTGATAACATTTAAATGCTACCCCAACTGAGTTATGCAGATTGGTCTTTCTGCATGCTCATCTCTCTGCATATTGCAGAGGGGGCTTTCTAACCTCCTAGCTAAGCCTAGCTCACAGTTTCATGTAATTCCTGCCATTCTTACCATTACTCATCCTCAAGCTATTCCCTTCTTCACAAGTTGATAAATTTTAAATAAGATGCTCAGGTGATGTCTTTCTTCCTTGAATTCTCACCTGGACAGGACTCAGGACCCCTTGGCTGCTCATAACTATGAATATGTGTTAGTGTCTTTATTCTCACTGTGGGTTGTACTGAAGGTGGTAGATTGGAATTAAATCACTAGGATTCCAATTAGATTTCATTGGGGTTACAAATATAAACTTTCTGGACTGCAAGGTGGACAGGAAAAGGGATTGCTTTATTTTGATTACAGTAACATAGTGCCATATCCAGTGAATTGGATTGATGATGACACAGTGTGATGTGTTATTTGACCAAAATCTGCCATCAATATTTTGAATTAATTTAGGAAACAAGGTATACACAAAACACTCATGACAGGGGACTTCCAGAACTGCTTCAAAAAGTGGCAAGATGATGGCATAAGAGTATTCAAAAAAAGGCAGTGAAAGATATTTTGAGTGGGATTAATAGCGAGACATTTTGCTTGTAATAATTTTTGGTTTTTCACTTAAATAGTCATTGCTTTTATGATGTTTTGTATGCAGTGTAATGTTTTCAGATAAATTATTTTGAAGTTTCATGTGGAGCTACTTATATCAAAGTTTAGCCACAAGACAACTATAAATTCCTCTCTACCATCTTTGTGGTAAGTTCCTATCTGTTTTTTTTTCTACAGTACTTTGACCTTGGAAGTCTCACACATTAAGAATACTTACTGTGGTATCATTGTCAACAAAACAAAACAAAACACCTATACCTGCATTTTAAAAGTTTCAAATTGCAAGCAAGCAGATCTGCATTGGACATACAGCACCCTACACCACGTGGCAAACAAGCATGAACCAAATGCATAGCATCCCTCCCATGACATGAGCAAGCCAACCAGCACAGGTTGTGCAGCCCCATACACCATGACAAATCATACTCACTTCAGAAGGGTGGCACACCCTCCCCATGAGAACAAGCAGACTTGTGCTGGGCACATGGTGCTATCACACACTTATAAGCAAGTAGGTTCACATCAGATGTCGTGTGTCCCCCTTGACACACACACACGGACACAACCACCTACCAACTGAAAGAGAGTTGTATATTTTCCATCCCCTCAACAAAGGGCAGCAGAGGTGAGGACTAACCACCCAACCTGACCATACATAAAAATAACACCCAGGGAGGGAAGGGAGTAATCTATTCTGAGACTGCTGGCATTAAGTCCAGCAATTTACTTGAAACCCCTGCCCCACAGCAACACTAGCAGGTAGCAGAGGGTGATCTCACATTGCCCATGTAACAACAGGAACAAGGACATGCCTTTGTTTGGAATGTAACCACCATCTGAGGCCCTAAATCTAGGCAGAGAAAACTGTGACTGCCTGTATCACAAGACTGAAGATCTTGGAAATAAACCTCTCATTTAAAAGTACAGGATTTTTTCTTTTGTTCATTCTTTTATTTTTAATTTCAGCCAACTTGTATTTGACAAAGGGGCCAAAGAACTTCACTGGAAGAAAATCTCTTTAATAAATTGTGGTGGAAAACCTCACTTTCCACATGCTGAAGATTAAAACTAGATCCATATTTTCACCATGTACCAAACTAAAATCAAAATGGATCAAAGATCTAACTATTAAAGCAGAAATATTAAATCTTCCAGAAGAAAAAATAGATAGAATATTTGAAAACATTGGTGTATGCAAAGACTGTATGAACAACACCTTAAATGCATGGGACCATCACAAAAGTCATCTTATTAGAAACCTCTTGCACAGCAAAAGAAATCGCCAACAGAGTAAAAAGACAACCCACAGAATGGAAAAAATTTTTCTAGGTGTTTCTCAGACAAAAGACTAATATCTAAAATAGCGAACTCAAAAACTCATATCCTTCTCAACTTTATTTTTATTTATTTTTCTTCTCAACTTTAAAAACACAAACTGCATGAGAAGTACTTCAAAAAATCAACAACTGGGATCTCATCTTACTAAAAGTTTTTGCACATCAAAAGAAATCACCAACAGAGTAAAAAGAAAACTAACAGAATGGGAAAGTTTTTAGCCAACACTCTGTAAGACCAGAGAATTGTATCTAGAACATACAGAGAACTGAAAAAAATCAGGCCGCCTAAATAAAAAGACCCAATCCAAAAAATGGGCATCTGAGATGAACATGCATTTTGTAGAGGAAGAAATACAAATGGCAAACAAGTAGTAGAAGAAATGTTCAACATCACTATTCATTCAATAAATGCAAGTTAAAACAACACTGAGATTCCATCTCGCTCCAGAAAAAATGGCTGTCATCAAGAAATCAAACAATAACAAATTCTGGCAGGACTTTGGGGAGAAAGAACACTTCTCCACTGTTGGTGGGCATGTAGACTGGTACAAGCACTGTGGAAATCAGTGTGGAGAATCCTCAAAAAACTAGGAGTGGAGGTCCCATTCAACCCAGCTATTTCTCTTTTGGGTATTTTCCCAGAAGAACTGAATACATCATGCCACAGTGACACGTGTGCATCCATGTTTATAATAGCACAATTTACAATAGCTAAATTTTGGAAAAACCCAAATGCCCATCAACCAAGGAATGGATAAAAAAATGTGGACTTTCTATACAATGGAGTACTACTTAACTATAAAGAAGTATAAACTTGAGGTTTTTATATGTAGATGGATGCAACTTAAGACCACACACATAAGTGAAATAAATCAGATGTGCATGTGTAAATATCATATTGTGTCCCTAGTGTAAAAAACTGAAAGAGTAAATAGGGTCCAAAATGTACAATAAACATTTTGAAAGTGAAAGGGAAAGAAACTGCTCAAAAAGGAAAACTGATATAGGGGAAAGGAGAAAAGAAAGAAGAGAAAGTATGTATATTATACAAGATAGACAAGTATATTACTAATTTCAGGTCATCAAAAAGAACAGTTTGTGTTTTCATTCTTTGATCATTTGATAATTTTTTGTGCTTATATTTTGTAATTTGAACTACACTGAAGACAACAATAAGCAATATATTAACCAGTGGTAATATATTATTTTGTTTTGAGATTCTGCATCATGGTTTTTATTCCTTTTTCATTTTTAAAAGGGAAATCTTTTTCAATGGAAGGGCAATGTACTGAATTTTAGACAAGACTACAAAGTGTTAGCAAAATGTTTAAAAGGCAAAGATCAGGGAAAAAGTTGAAATTGGAACTTCAGACCATGGGGGAGAAAAAGAAAGATACAAATTGGAAAGTTTTCAGAACAGAGTTGATCACAAAAAGCAGATCAATACTGAATTTACTAACTTTTCTTATGAAAACATTTTCTGTGATCTGTATCTTTACCTGCCATGTGTAAAATATTTAGTCATTGCTTCTAAAATAATTTCCTGTTTCTACCCATTTTTCTGGAACTCTAATTAATATTTGTTAATTGGTATTACACAGTTTATTCATCTCTTCATAGTTTCTCAGAGTGTTTTAGCTTTAATAGTTACTGTCACTCTATCATTGTGTGCTATTAAACCCATTCAGTAAATTTTTATTTTTCATATTGCATTTTTCATCCATAGAATTACTATTTCACTCTTTTCTTCATCTTTCAATTGTATTTTTATTGTGTTCATACTTAGTTTTAAATCCTTTGGAAAATCTGTAATAGCTGTTATCAAACTCTTGTGTCTCAGACTGTTATTTATGGGGAATATTTTTCTCCTTGTTTTTGGACATATTTTTCTCCTTATCTGAATGTCTGGTAATCCTTGATAAAATGCTGCACTTTGTGTGCTCCATGAACTGCTTTTTATTTCTTTAGAAAGATTTGAAGCTTGTGGGAGCCAGTTAATCTATTGGAAGATCACCTTGATTTTCAAGGCTAAATTTTAAAACCTATTGGACGGTATCAACTATGTTCTAGAACTTTATTCCAGGGCTAGGTTAGCCCTAATACTCAGACATGAATCTCTTGGGTCATCTACCTGAATGACACAAATGCTCCAGGTGCTCTCCCTACCGGTTTTGGTAATGCAGGCATTTCCATTCCTATGCAAGATATGAAAATTAACTATGCATCTCAGAGTTTTCAGGTATTTCTTCTTTCTCAAGCTTCATAGAGATACACGGTTCAGTTTTCAGACAAAGATACAAGCTGTCTTCTATACAGATTTGTGTAACTTTTATTATCTATTGCTTTAACATCTTTCTTCACACATTCCAGATACCTTATCATCCCAAAATCTAATCCATATCTTAACTCAGTAAATATACTGTACTTTGTTTCCATTTCCCTTCCTCAGGTGATGCCATAGACAATGTACAAAAAGTCAGGATGAATACAACTGTCATCATATTTACATCTCTTCTATCTTAGATCGCAATTCAGCAACACGTGTCTAATATTTAAAATTGATTTATATGCTTTGCACACCTTCTCAATTGAGCTCAGCGAGATAAAAAACTAATATCAGTTATTTGCATGGTCAAGAAAACAAATGGTAATTACTTACTTTGTTTATATGAATTTATGTGATTTGCCAAAAACTAGAAAGTAGAGAGAAAAAAAATCTATAATCAGAATATATACCCAAAACATACTAAATATTCACTAAATGGCAGGGACTAATGCTCCTAATACTTTTTGTTCAAAATTATTTGTAAAATATTCCAAACACTATACTAGAGAAAACGATGCAAAAGGATCACTTGACACACAAAGATGAGACTAGTCTGGGCAATGTAGCAAAAGTCCACTCTTTAAAAAACCCACCAAAAAACACTTTATGTTTTTAAAGTCTTTTTCATTTAAGAGAAAAAAATACACATACAACAAAGACAAAAAGCAAAAGAGCAAACAAACGACTAGAGTAAATGCACAACAGTAACATTACAGGTTTACAAAACAGGATAGAAACTTGACAATGGTAGCAATACTGCACATAGTTATTTTCAAAATGGTTGTTTACATGAACAGATATAGACATGTAAAATTGATCTAATCATATGAGTATTAATTGTTCTTTATCAAAAATGAATACTTTCAGCAGTGTGTTCATTTTAGTTATCTTACATATACATATATACAGATTTATATCTTTTCCTCTTCCCTTCCCTCTTTCCCCCTTTTCCCTTCCCAAATATTTTTGCTCTTTGAGCTGTTTTTTACCCTTATCTAGTATTTATTATAGATTTTGGATCATATATACTTTTTCCATTTCTTACACTAGGGAGACAATACGGTATTTACACATGTGAGTTTGATTTATCTCACTTATGAGTATGGTCTCAAGTCATGACCATTTACTTATAAAAGTCTCAATGCAATCCTTCTTAATAGCTGAGTGGTACTCCATTGTATAAAAAACCACATCTTTTTTATCCATTCTTTGATTGATGGACACGTGAGTTGTTTCCAAGATCTGGCTATTACACATTGGGTTTCTATAAACATGGGTGCACAGATATCACTGTGGTATGATGTTTTCAATTCTTCTGGGACAATGCCCAGAAATGGGATAGCTGGGTTGAATGGGATCTCTAATCCTAGCCTCTTGATGAATCTCTACACTGATTTATACAGTGGTTGCACCAGTCTACACTCCCACCAACAGTGGAGAAGAGTTCCTTTTTCCCCACAGCTCCTCCAACATTTGTTGTTGTTTGATTTTTGAATCTTGGCCATTCTTTCTAGAGTGAGATAGAATCTCAGTGTTGTTTTAATTTGTATTTTCCGAATGACCATGGATGTTGAACATTTTTTCATATATTTATTTGCCATTTGTGTTTCTTTCTCTGAGAAGTGTGTATTCATCTCAGATGCCCATTTTTGGATTGGGTCCTTGAGTTTTAGGGGCCTGATTTCTTTTAATTCTTTGTATGTTTTAGATAGAAGTCCTTTGTCTGATGGACAATTGGCTAAGATATTTTCCCAGTTCATGGGTTTTCTTTTCAGTCTGTTGGAGATTTCCTTTGACATGCAAAAACTTTTTAGTGAGATGAGATCCCAGTTGTTGATTCTGGAAATTGTTTCCCGTGCAATTTGATTTTTGTTCATGAACTGTCTGCCTACTCCTATGTCATCAAGATTTTTACCTACTTTGTCTTTTAGTATGTGTAGGACCCAGTAGGGTTGGATCCTGTGCACAGCTAGTGAGTGCCCCTCCCGGGACATGCGGGTGGAGGCTCTGCCTTACTGGCTGGGGACCAGGGCCTCCAGGTCCCAGGCAGCTAGGCGGAGTATACCCTGGAGCGTGGCACCACCCGGACCCTGAGTCTGAGTGCAAGGATTCAGCACCTCTGGCATGCCAGGCAAGTCTGGGCGAGTCCCAGGCCTACAGTGCTGGGGCCTTGCTCCTGGCTGGGTGTGACCGCAGCCTGTAGCGCCTGGCGTGCAGGCTGCTACACTGAAGAATGTGGCTTGTGTGCACACCCTGCACTCTTGTGGGGAGAACCCAAGCTCTCCAAGGCTCTATAGCTATGCTGGTCAGTCCCTGATGAGCAGCTCTGGGGTCCTGGGCTGGGCTGGGCTCAGTACCTCTGTGTCCTTCAAGGCTGGCTGGGCGTTTTCCTGGTGGGTTGCACTGAGTTGTGGGAACCGGTAGAGCTGGATCCTGTGCACAGCTAGTGAGTGCCCCCTCCCGGAGTGTGGGGGTGGAGCCTCCACCTTACTGCGTGGGGGCCAAGGCCTCCCAGTCCCAGGCAGCTAGGCAGAGTGTACCCCGGAGTGTGGTGCCCCCGGGACCCTGAGTCTGGCTGCAAGGAGTTCAGCACCTCTGGCATGCCAGGCAGGCCCATGTGAGTCCCAGGCCTACAGTGCCAGGGCCTTGCTCCTGGCTGGGCATGACCGCCCAAAAAACACTTTTCAAATAGTTTTGTTTAATATATATTCTTCAATACATCCAAAAATATATTTTCTCATGTATATACTAAATAAATATATGCTACTTATGTATATATCCCTCAAATGATTTTCTTAATTTACTGTTTCTTCTTCTTAGTATGAAATGTTAATAATAAGATATTTTGGAGGATTATGAAATCATGATACCATGGGTTCTTAACTTTACTAATTATGAAAGACAAGTAGACAACACAGCCCACGTCCATTAATGGCGTCTATAACAACAAAAGGTGGTATTTTATCCTCTTAAGCCAGGAACACACACTGATGGGCTAAAGGCACCAGCAACTAAAAATATACATAACATTAGCATCTGTGCCAGAAGAAATGAAAAGATGCAACAGAATATCTGGTAAGCCTAAAACCCAGACTGACTGACTAACAGCATTCCTCAAAATCTGAGCTGACCTATTTGACAACAGAAAGGGATTCGTATTCTAGACTGACCTATTTAACACTGGAAGGGATTCATATTCTCAAATAGTAGATGAGTTTGAAGGCAATCATAGGAATATGTAATGAAACTAGAGCAGTGTTGACACTGCGAAGTACCAACGCAACCGAAGTTCTCTGTAAAAATCAACTGGTAGGACCAGGCATGGTGACTCACACCTATAATCCCAGAACTTGGGAGGCTGAGACAGACTGGGCTAAATAGTGAATTTGAATCCAGCCTGACGTATATAGCAAGACCCTGTCCAATAAAAAAAGAAAAGAGAAAGAATCAACTGGTAAGAATAAAACCCAAACTCAATAGAACTGCAACATTAGAGATGAAAGAAAAGATGCTTGTAAAAGGAGAAAAGGAACAGAGCCAGGAGATCAAGGCATAATAATTTTGAATGCTTCTCAGAAATAGAGGGCATTTTATAGAAGTCGTGCTAGAAAAATATTAATTTCATATAATAAAGAATCAAGGTGAGCTCTTCTTGTTTGTTTTTTAATTTTTATTTTAAAGAGAATAAACCCAGGCAAAATAAAAAAGAATAAAGCCAATCAAAGTAAACCAGTGTAAGTGACACAGGACTTTGAAACAATAGGAAACAACAATGGTTACCATAATGCCTCTTGTTGTCTTCAAAATAGCTGCCTATACCTTCAGACGTAGAAAAATCAAACAAAATAGGACAGAATAGAGCCATTAAAAACAAAACAATGAATGCAATAAAGGACTTCAAAACAAGATAAGAGTATATCCAGAATGGCTACCATAATATATTTGTTATCCTTAAAATAGTTACCCATGCCATCGTATGTAATAAAATAAAACAAAACAAAACAGAATAAAACACAGCCCAACAAAACAATGAAAATGATAAAGGACTTTAAAACAAAGTGATAGGAAATTGACAGTGGCTACCACCTTCAGAAGGAGATCCCTCATAGATGCTACACTGTGTACTGCTATCCTCTGAATAGATGATCAGACTATCAAGTTTACACCTGCAAAGTCAGTGAAACACTAAACACTACAAGCATTAAATTGTATTTTACCTCAATAGCTATCATCGCAGCCTCTGTTTCTACAGATCAGCTGGTTGTTTATGGTGGAGTATTGTGACTCTTATTGTTTCCTAGACCACGTGCCAGATGCTGGCATCTGGCTCTCTCCCCAACAGCCTGCACATGGCACTGATCACAGGGAGTGCTTGCTTCTTGGTGACTTGTTGTTCTCTTGCTCAAAGTGAAATCATATGTAAAATTATTCTAAGAAAAAAGAATTATTTTGTTTAAGACAAGTTTTTGCTATGCAGTTCAGGCAGGTCATTAACTGACAATGACTGTTCAATTTTGGAGAACAGAAAACCAAATAATTGATTTGAAACTTAGGAAATGAAAATGATGTATTTTTAACTTAACTGTGATGACCAATATATGAACATTTACATTTGGTGAAATACGTATAACAAAACTTACAGTGACACAAAAACTACCAGGAAAACTGAACAACCAGAAATAAAACCAATGGATTTATGTCAATGAGAGTATCTAGGCTGTGATACTGTATAATTGTTTGCAGAATGGTACTACTGGGGGCAATGGCATAAAAAGAATAACTGAGACCACCCTATATTATTTGTTACAACTGCATGTGAAACTAAAGTGATCTCCATATAAACACTTTAATTTAGAACTCTTTATTAACAATATTTTCATGATAACAAAATATTGAACATGTTCTACAAACAGAAATTTTCTTACCAACAAACTTCTCTAGTGAATGAATATATATAGCTAAAGGATTCCTAAAAATCTACCTGTCATGCTCCTCACAACCTGCTATTCTACCCTATCTGTCTAGAGGTACAATAGCAGAACAACAATTCAAGGTTACTTATCAATTTAACACTATTTTACTAAAACTATTGTTTGTTTTACTAAAACCCTTTGCTTAGGTTTTCAAAATGCTTTAACCAAAACACTTTAACTAAACATATCTCTGGGGATTTAGCTCAGTGGCTTAAGTGCCTGCCTGGCAAACATGAGGTCATGAGTTTGATCCCCGATACTAAGAAAAAAAAAAGTCAATACTTGATTCTGGAGAGTGATAAACTACTAATGATGAGTAAGAGTGATAGTGGTAGTAATTGCTGATGATGTTGATGGCAATGACTGAGGTAGTTACAAAAATGACAATGATGATGATAATGAGGAGGACAGTGATGGTTAGAATGATGATGATGCTGGGACTATTGATACCAAAATATTCCAATGTTTGAATTATATTTGAAATTTCCATAGCTGCAAGAAGACTCTACAAGTATAAAGAAAAATTGGTAACAGAGCAATGTTAAATCAAGACTTTAATTGTTCCTTAGTGAAGACCATAGTCTCCAGAGTAACTACATCCCAGGAGATATTTTTCCCTTGCATTTGCAAACTCCTGCCAACAAATCATGGTGACCCATTTTCTAGCACATTTAGCGCTAGAAATATACTGTATATTTCCAGCACTTGCTGCTTGCTGAAGCCAATGGCAACTCCAAAATTTCCACAAGATGGTGTATCAGTTTTCTTCCACCCAGGTATTTAATACATACTTATGAAAACTATATAAGAAAATCTTTCTCCTCTGAGCTCTTATTTTTAATGCAAAGTATTTGCAATTGTGTGTTTACCTTTATTGCTAGGTACATTTCTCTTGTATGCTATGTTCCTTTTAACAGTAATTCTGGGCTTCTGATGGCTTGGTAAGATTAAGAAAATACTTGTAGTAATTAATAGGTAATGTATGATTTGTGGTAGCCTACTTTACATTATTAGAAGATTGTGGGTATAAAAAATAAAATCCCTGATGCCAGGGTTCATCTATACAATGGAGTTCTCTTCTGAACCCCGATCACTATGCACTGCTTTGTATCATATTTAGAGCAGAGATTGGGAACAGGGGAATATGTAGTATTTTAAATCTCTTATTAGCTAAAAAAACTATTTTGTAATAAATGGAAATGTGTTTTTGTCAAGTCCATTTAGAAATGTATTTTAATTAAATTTATTGCTACAATTTAGATACACATAATCATCACATTCATCTAAGGAATCTGTGCTAACATATGTGATTATTTTTTAAAACAAGGTCTTATAATGTACCTCAGGCTGACCTTGAATTCACTGTGTAGTACAGGCTGGACTCAAATTCATGGTAATTCTCCTGCCTCAGCACCCCTAGCTCTGGGATTACAGGGATGTACCACCACACCCAGCCTACATGAACTACCTTGTTTCCTCTTTCTTCCCATTCCTCTCCCTCTCCCTTCAATCCCTCTTCCTCTCCTTATTTACAAAAACTTTTCTCCATTTTGTCCTTCTTACCTCATTTTTTTCTTTCCCATTCTTTTCATTCCTCTTCACCCCTCCCTAGTTTTTCTTCCCATTTGAACAACTTTTTCCTGTTTCAAAATATCTAGACTGAATTTTGGTACTTATTTAGAATTACAGTAGACCTAACAATGCAATGCAGAGTTTCTTGTCCTCACACTGTATTTTAAGGGTTTTAAACACTATTTCTTGTATCTAAGAGAAAATGCAATTAGTGACATTTATTATTGCTATTGAGATCAAATGATATTTATTTTTAAATTATATGTAAAAATTAAACTTAAAAATGTTATTGCATGTTAGCATGTATGCAGGCATACATAATATCCAAAAAGATATTCACTACCATTGTTAGGCTCCAAAAATTGGAAAATGTAGGGGGATTTTATTCTATTTACAATGTTAAAAATGCACATAAATTACAAATAATGTCACTTCTATCTTGAAAATTATAATAAATACCTATTACTAATCATGATATAGACATGGACAAAGTATCTACAACAAAAAAGTCAGACCAGGGATATACTTCAGCAGCACAGCGCCTGCCTGGCAAGAGTAAGGTCCTGAGTCTGACTCCCAGTACCATAAAATAAAAACCTAAACCCCTGCAATAAAAAAGTATAGTTTAATGAAGACAAAACAAATAGGTGGTCGGGAGTTTTCAGTTTCAGAATTAGTCTGCCTCCTACCAGTAGTGGCATTTTCCATAACTTAGTGAGCTTTTAGAGCTTCAGTTTGCTGCACAATGAAAACAAGCAAGCAGTCCTCTTATTGTGTTTACAAGGCACACACTAAGTCAAGAATAAGCATGCTGCAATCATACCATTTTTTGGTGTGCTAGCTTGCAGATTTATAAGGCCACGTATAGGGCACAAAGGAGGAAGCTCATCATCAGAGAGGCACAGAGGTAAATTTCATCCTAATTTACCAATAATTTGTATACTGGGGCAACTCATTAGCATATCTCCATATGAAATAGGAATAAAAGTTTTTCTCTAAAAATACTTTATCCTATTTTGATAATTGCATCAGGAAACAATTAATATAGTGAGTTTATTTATGAGCATAAGCATACATCTGACAAGTAAGTATGTCCACGTTAAGGTTACCTTCAGCAATGATTTTTGATTCTTCCTAGAAACATTATTGTAATTTGAACACTTTGTCATTAGGAATGTACAATAACATGCTTTGATATTGCAATCTGAAAATTATCATATACATAATTAGCTATAGAACACGTCCTGTGTGCCAGTCCCCAAGATTAAACCATGGATCATTAAATCAATTCTTCTGTGAGTAGAATTCAGGCATCAATACTTTACAAATGTTCCAAGTAGTCTCAATATACAGGAAACATTGAGAACCACTGCTTTATATCACACCCTGTAAATAACTAAGAGCAAATTCCACATGCTTAATAACAACTCATGTTTTAATAGGAATCATTACTTGAAAGAAGACTTGTGTGATGCGTTACCTTGTTTGTGCTTAAAATTATGCTTATATCTGCAATTTTGATAAGTCTATATTCTTTGGACGTCTTTTACCAGAATTCTTTTGTTAACAGTTAAACTTAACTTTCAATTTCATTGACTCGAAAGAGAGGAGATTAGTAAAGCACACTTCGGATGCCTCTGGTTAAGGCATGAGGATGTGACCTTGGAAATTACAACTGATTCCTGCCCCTTCCTCTTTGGCTCTTCACCTAAACTCTGATTTTCAGGTGCTATGAGTTCAGCAGCTTTCCTCTGTCATTTCTTTCCACCATAATGTTTATGCCTTGGAGTCAGCTGACCTAGGACTAAATCTTCTCCACACTTGAGTCAAAGCAACAGCTCCTCCTTTAAGTTTCAGGTATTAGACACTTGATCTCAGAAGCAGGAAGGTGAAATATACCTTTGAAAGTCATGTTAATATTTTACTTATATTTTAACATAGAAATGTACTTATTTTCAGTGACACAGCATGTGACTAACCACAATAAGTAGACATTCCATGAATTTCAGATATCTATTTCTGCTTTCACATTCACAGAATATGTAGGAATAGCTTAACTATTTTAAATCTATTGATCTATTAGTAATTAAAAAGTTTATTTTAGTAAAACATTTTGTACTGGTGAAAAAGTTTCATTGATGAGAAAATTGCCTCTCACAATACAAACTGGAAAATGAAACTCACTACTGATGAGGGGTAGGGTAGAAGATCTCCAACTTTAGTATGAATCAGTATCCATGGACGAATTGCTTGTCCAAAGACTGCTTGTTCAGCTCCATCCCAGAGATCCTGGTTCAGTACCTGAGATGTGAGACCTGAGAATCTGCATCCATGTCCAGGTCAAAGAGGTGGGAATGGTGCTAGTTTATGGCAATACAGTGAGAACTAAGGACTAGGATACTGGAGAAGCAAGAGAGTAGTAAGAGATCCAGGTCGGGACCCCATTCACCAAGATCTTCTAAATATTCAAGAGCTGGTACAACTCTCAGTGAAAAGATCAGGTTGGGGAAGGACACATTAGCCATGACCAGCAATGGTTCAGCAACACCAAACATGGAAAAACATCTACCCAAGAAGCTCAAAGATGCCACCTCACAGGGTTTTCTCCTGTTCCCACAGGACTCCCACCCAGACAGAATGACTGCAGAAAATCACTCTACAGTGACAGAGTTCATTCTGGGAGGATTAACTAACAGACCAGAGCTCCAGATACCCCTCTTCCTCCTCTTCCTTGGGATCTACATTGTCACCATGGTGGGGAACCTGGGCATGATCACCCTGATACATCTCCACAGACAGCTTCACACGCCCATGTACTACTTTCTCAGCAACCTATCACTTGTGGACCTCTGTTACTCTTCTGTCATCACCCCTAAAATGCTGGTCAACTTTGTGTCCCAGAAGAACATCATCTCCTATGTGGGTTGTATGTCTCAGCTCTACTTCTTCCTTGTTTTTGCCATTGCTGAGTGTTACATGCTCACAGTGATGGCCTATGACAGATATGTGGCCATCTGCTACCCTTTGCTTTACAATATCATCATGTCTCATTCTCTCTGCTCCCTTTTGGTGACTCTTGTCTATGCCATAGGGTTCATTGGCTCCACAATAGAGACTGGCCTCATGTTAACACTGAGCTATTGTGAGCACCGCATCAGTCACTACTTCTGTGACATTTTCCCTCTCATGAAGCTCTCCTGTTTCAGCACCTATGATGCAGAGATGGCAATTTTCTTCTTCGCTGGATTTGACATCATCCTCACCAGCTTAGTTGTCCTTATTTCCTATACCTTCATCCTGTCCAGTACCCTTCGCATCAGCTCTACCAAGGGCAGGTCTAAAGCCTTCTACACTTGCAGCTCCCATCTTGCAGCTGTGGGATTGTTCTATGGATCCACTACATTCGTGTACTTAAAACCCTCCACAGCCAGTTCCCTGGCCCAGGAGAATGTGGCTTCTGTTTTCTACACCACAGTGATCCCCATGCTCAACCCCTTGATCTACAGCCTGAGGAACAAGGAAGTAAAGACAGCCCTACAGAAAACACTAGGAAGAAAATTCTTTTGATGTGAATGCTGTTGTTCCCTTTCTGCATAAAAGTAGGTTGTTAGAAATTCCAGAGGGATGCTCTCTGTACAGTTGCTCAGTTGTGGACTGGAAATGGAAACTTCTCTATGTATTTGAGCACAGAATTTCTCTACTCTTTCTTCTTCTTTGACTCCCTCATTTCTAGGATTTTGTTTGCAGTTAGCTATTTCAAGTTTATTTTACTCCCAATTAGGATGCATTTTATCTATCTTCAATCATAATTATAAATTAATGTATATTTTCACATTGTCTTTGGAAGTCATTCACAGTTCTACTACCTTAAATATAGAAAATCTTACACACTTCATTACTTACTTTTGTCCACTGCCACTACCTAAAGCAAAGAGACATGAATTCAAAAGTCGTGAAGAAATGATACTTTGTACCACTGTCATCCAGATTTCTTGGTCCCCACTTTTCGTTTTCATCTGATATATTTCCTCTCTCCTATTTCTGTTTCAATTTTT
>RJWM01035687.1:0-18671 GCA_004363535.1 Dasyprocta punctata
TTTCCTTCCCTAATTTTGGGTATAAGGTGTTTTGTCTCAGCAAAGAGTAAAAAATAACCAAGACAATTGCATAGTTTCCCTTATATAAGGAACCTGAAATAAACGAAGATCAAAATGGAAAATACATGACAGCAAGTGACAAGATAGATCTTTCTCAAATTGGAAAGGGATTAAGAGACAGAGGATGGAGAGAGGGAGGGAGGGAGGGAAAGAGGGAGGGAATGGAAATGGGAAAAGAAAAAAATGAAGATGCGCTAAGTACATGCACCAGCTCCACATGAGGAATGGAAACCTGCATTGCCAGCATGTATTCATGATAAATTTTTAAAGTTATAATTAGAAAAAAACTAGAAAGCAAAAGACAAACGTAAAAAGAAACAAAGAAAAAAAAACAACTTCCTAAAATGAATACGTACTTTTAGTAATAATTGGGTTCATATTTGGAAGAAAAATTCTGAGATTTTTATCACTTCTTTCAGCATTTGCATGTTTTGCTTCTGAGATAATTACATAAATAATTCGAATTCTAACATTTCATTGAGAAAACAAAATACACTTTGCAAGTAACATACAATACAGAGAAATATCATTGATTTTCATAGGTTCTTTAATTTTGCATGCATAGTTGTGTACATTTATTTCTTCAATAAGATTTCTTTCAGTTTTTTTATGAGGTTTATATGTATTACTCCCTCTACTAGGGTCTCCAGATCCTTTGCTAGTTGTCCCACATCTCTGCTCCCAATCAAAACATCATTGTTATCCTGATATCTATTGCACAACTATTACTCATTCATCTTCTTATTATTTGTCAGTTAATTAGTGTCTCTTAGAAATTTTTTAAAATCTATGGAGCATAAACAAGATGTAGTATTTGTTAAATATCTTCATTAAATTCACTTTTGAAACAGGATAAGAAGAATTGTGTAAAGTGACTATTCAATCAGAATATTCTAACTAAAAATTATAAATTATGAAATATTCATGATGATACTGTCATAAATTTAGTTTTGCATATTCACAGATTGTGATAATTATCTATTCTGTAACAAGGACTACTGGATATTTACTCTCATCCCTGTTTACACATACTCAATGAAGTAAAATTTACTTTCATTAACAGAAGTTAATCTTAGACCTAGCCCTAAACCATTAGCCTTGTCAGCGATTGACTAAGAGAGGAACACACTCCCAGAAAACAAATTGCCAGTGGAAATCTTTGTGAACCATGAACAGTGTTCTAGGACAACTTGCTGCCTTGTTATGCAAAGCATAAGAATGATACAATTTGATGATGACAGGAAGTAGTTGGAGCTTTGAAGCAACCAGAACAGAGACTTGAAAATAAGTTCAGCATTGTTGAAAAACCTTGAATATCTACATTTGTACCAGATTTAGGCTTATTATCCAGATATACATTTTTCTATGTTTTAAACACTTTAAATTTAATTTTTGTCATAGAAAAAAATCTTACAAAGGTAAATTGCTTGAAGTTTTTAATCAGAAATGGAAGTTGAAATACCTCATCTTGTGCTTTGCATGTAGTAAGTACTCAAAAACATATAGACATATAGAAATCACACAGCATGACTAAAAGTGCACAATTTTCTTTGGAAAATAAGAAACATGACATAAACATATTTTCTGTTATTACACTGCATGTTTTCAGAAGTATTTTTAAATGCATAGTAACAGCATAAAGTCACAATATATTTCTAAAATCTCTAAGTGATTCCAAAATGTTAGAACTAAGACTTGAAGGCTACATTATTACATAAAACAGGACAGAGTTGTTTACATTATTTTAAACACTAATATTTTAACATCCTCAATGCAAACAGAAGATTAAAAGGTTTTTCTCAGTGTGTTAGAGGTGAATGAACAAACAACCCATTAAAAACCTTCCTATATGAACTGCAAACTTATGAAGTATTTGGAAGCTGGAATATATTTGCATAGAATATATTACCTCCTGCTTTGATTTTTTACTTTTTAGTCTGCATACTCATATAATGAAGATTCTAAGAACACACTTCTAAAGTATATTTCCTTTCTTTTCTATATATGTATGACTTTTTTCTAGTTTACACTGTTTTCTCCTCTTCACTTGCTCTTATTTTCTGTTTGAAGGACTTAAAATTGAGTTCTTTTTATGAACAAGCTGACTTAAAAATACCATGCTATAGATTTCTTCCTTATTTTTTTTAGAAAGAACTATTGGTGCATGTGATGTTTAAACTTTCTTTTTGCTCTTCCTACATCTCAGAAGTTCAATGTTACTGTTGCTATTAGAAAAAGGAGTTGTATTTACAACTCTTGTCTCTTTAAATTTATTTTCACTTGTTGTTGACAAGTTGTTGGAAATATAATTTACTTAAAATTTGAAGAAGAAACTATTAAAAATACTAGGTATTATTTAAGGAGTGAGTTCATTGATAAATTAAGTAAATTGTATGGCGAAACAAGTGTAATTAGAAAGTCTCCATGGCAATAGTGGCAATTGTAAATTCTCCTTCCTTCATGAGAATGAGTTTGGCAGATCTCTACCCTGCCCCTGTTCCTGTTGCTCATTCCAGTCTGCTCACAGAAATGATGGCCTGTGAAGACAGGCTACACAGCTGGGTGTGGTGGCGCATGCTTTTAATCCCAGCACTGGGGAGGCTGATGGAGAAGGATACTTGTGAGTTCGAGACCAGCCTGGACTACAAAATGAGCTCAAGGCCAGCCTGAACTGTATAGTGAGACCCTATCTCAAAAAATAAGGCTGGAGATTTAGCTCAGTGGCTTAAAGTGCCTGCCTGGCAGGCGTGAGGTTGTGAGTTTGATCCCCGGTACCAGAAAAAAAAAAAAAAAAAGACAGGCTCTGCACTTCAGTCCAAATGACCAGGGACTATTTCTTTCATAGTTCCTTTAGGCTAAAAATTATGTTATTTTTGCTCTTTCTCTTGAATTTAGTCATTGGCTTTTAACTTCAATATAATCCCTAGTGGTGAGTCTCCTTTCTTTCATAATTTCCCTGTTCATGTGAACAGATTTCTGGAAATATAAAAATGATCAAGATATGCTCATATATATATGAACTTTGGAATATATATATATATATATATATATATAGAACATTTTTGACATTTTGAAATTAATGGAATTGGAACAAATGAGAAAATAATGTATTGCAATGGTTTTCAATATTTAAATGACAAAATTTATTATACCATTTTTACTTAGATAACTTCTATTTAGATATGGAAAATTTAGGATATATGCGAAATATTTTTCCCTAGGAAAGGCTTCTAAAATACTGCTCTCATATATTACATTAAAAAGTAGGTAGCATATTTTAAAGAGTAAACATTCTTTTCTCCAATACAGATCACAAATACTGCTCCTATTTATTACATTATTCATTTTTAATATTTAAATATTATTCTCTACTTACTGTGAAAATAATTCACTACATCCAACTGATCCTCTGAAATAACTTTTACGTATCTTTCCCTCTATATAGTTACTGAAGCTATAGTGCCATACACCATTGCATTTACTCAGGGGAACATTGAAACATAAGCTTTGTTCTTGTCTTCTTACTTCCACACTTAATTTTTAATCTGCCCTAAAATTTTGAATTTCTTATTGTGCTGCATTACAGATTTAAGATATTAATTTTTATATACAGGTGATTTTGACTAGGGTTGAATCTTCTGTTTTTCAAACTACTTGATACTTTCTATCATTCTGTTCACCCAATTCTATTCCTCTCTAATTTTCTTACTTACAGTTCTAAGTTACAGTCATTGTCTATTGGAGGAAATATTTCTTGTCATGCATCCCACAGTATTGCTCTTCATGTTGTCCCAATTCATTTTATTATCTGCTGCTTGAAATCATCCCTTCATCACACCTCTTCTAATAATCACTTCAGTTAAGATTGAACTCAAAATCAAACTTTCTTATGGACCATTTATTGGAACTTGGATTCTATAAAACCTTAATAGTATCTTCTGTCAGTCTCCATCATGTGAATATAAAAGTTTATTCAGTGTTATAGTGTATCGTGTTTATTTTATGTATCTTGCTTCTCTACTTGGAGTGGTTATAGAAGCAAAGATTGTCGGTTAAGAAAGAGTGATGCTACGGTTTATACATTGTGTCAACTTGAGAAGTCTAGCAGCTTAATTAAGTAACTCAGCAGCTCTACATCCTGGTGTGTAGAGCACAGTTACCTGGTCATTGTTACAATTTGAGAAGGTCAAAAGTTTAGCTAAGAGATTCAGCAGGGAGCCAGGGGTCTTACTTTGTAAACATCCTCATCCTGTGCAAAGGAAGGCAAGGATGTGTGTGAAGCTTCACCTACCCTGGGGTGGGGGTGTCTTGTGAACTATATAAAGGAAGAGCAGAGGCTTGCTCTGTCCCCGCTTTTACTCTGGCTGCTTTTGCTTGGCTGCTGCCTTGAAGTGTTGTCCCTGTGCCATGCCACCCTGCCTTGGGGCCAGCTAATTGTGGACTGAAACCTCCAAAAACTATAAACTAAATAAACCTTTTCTTCCCTAGTTTGTGTGTCAGGTGTTTTATCTCAGCAACAAGTAAAAAGTAACCAAGATAGTGCAGTATACATAATTCCCCAGGATCTAGGAGGGTAGGAGAATTGCATGCACATTATTTTTTTCCCTCATAGAATCCACCCTGGGTACGAAACATATTTTTATGTGTTTGATATAGTGAGATGTCTTGGCAAAATAAAATTTAAAGAGGCTTATGGACAAAGTAAAGCATATCTACATGAAATTTGAGCTGAAACCACTTAGTGTTTGTCTGGGCAATATCCAATAAAACCAATCCAAAGTCCTCTTTAAGGACTAGAGGTAGAGAGCAGCCTAACTTCAAGACTAATAAGACTATATTGAAATATGATCTTATTAGAGCTATTCTCAGTGAACCTGTCTGATTAAACAAGTTTTGTCATTGCCTATAGAGTAATGAGGTAATATTTTAATAGGTGTGTGTAGCTGCCAATGATTAACATCATTCAGCTTCATCCTAAGTTTTGAAAGAGTTCGCAACTGCCTATATACACATATGTGTATGTGGGTTTGCACATACATGTAGATATGTATACCAGATTTTGTGGCATTAATACCACTGAGTCAGACTGAACCAGCTGAATTGACTTAAAATTCGTATTCTGATATTGTATGGATATTTTCACTTTGTTCTAATTCAAAGTTCTGAGCAGTAGATTAGGCTTTAAGTAAATGAAACTGCAAGTCATTGAATCTTAATTACTTTAATATTAAACTTTGAGATTTGCAGGTAAAATATAAGCTATATGATAAAGCACACAAACATTAAGGGTTTTATTGAAAATGTTTAACATTGATAATTTACATATGAGTAAAATTTAGAACACGTTATTCCTTCCAAAATCATTTACTGTTTATAAAATGTCATTTTCCCTTGTTTTAAGGGAAGCTTGTTCATTTAATATTCTTTTTGTCTGTATACAGAAATATTAATTATTAAAAATTTCAGTTAATTTTTATGTCATGTTTCTTGAAATATATGATTTAAGGTATTTTACAATAAAGCAATGTTTGATGTATAATTAATTTAAAAAACAAGCATTTCAAAATGAATAAATATACAATGTTGGGTCCTATTTGAAAAATATTATATTCTTGTTGAAAGAGACACTTCAACCGTATTTGTTTGCTGGAATATTTTTAAATTGAATATTACTCTTAAGAAAACTCAGAAGCTATGCATGGTGGTGAATGCCTGTAACCCCAGTGTTCCAGAGGCTGAGGCCTTAGGATTGCCAGGAGTTTGAGGTCAGCCTGGGCTGTCATAGTGGATTCAAGGCCAACCTGGACTACATAGCAAGACCCTGTCTCAAAGCAAACAAAAACAACAAAAAGATAACTAAGTAACTATAATTGAGAGTAATTTGCCTAAGATATTCCTAAAGATCTTCATGTCAATTTTTAAACACCTCAGAATGAATTTTTCACACAATTGATATTTTTTTATTTTTGTATAGCATCATTAACTATGCTTTCAAAAGTTTTGTGAGTAAAAACTCTTAAAAGAAGGATGGACTATTATTTCTGATATTATCAAGATTGTAAGACTTATTTTGTATGTTTTTGTATATAAAAATAGGCAATAGTAACATAAGTTATGAAGTGTCAGTCATGATTGTAAGATGAATTCTGACTTTAGAGATGGTGAAAGGGGAAAAATTGCACCTCTTTTAGTTAATGATTAAGCATATTATTGTTTTTCTTCCAGGTACTGAAAAAAAGTGCTATTTAAATGATCATTTTTATTTTAAAGAAAAAAAATATAAGCACAACAATGAAGCAGAGTTTCAAAACAACTAAGTAGGCCAGTCACAAAAGTTGATACATTTCATACCGTTGTCTTTGTAATACTTATTCTGAGTACAGATATAGACATTATATCTTGTCCAAACAATATTAACAGAAAACTTTCTTTCAGGGATCTAAGAGAAGCTGGCTGTATAATCATCTTAACTAACTTGTGTATACATGTATTTTTTTTCTTTTCCCTTTTCTTCCTTTCCCCTTTTCCCAATCACAGTTTGCCATTTCCTTTGAACAGTTTCTTCACAATTCACAATATCTATTGTACATTTCAGATCCTATTTGCTTTCTCAGTTTCTCACAGTAGTGAGACAATATGTTTACACATGCAAGTCTGATTTATTTCACTTATGAGTATGGTCTCGAGTTGGATCCATGTACCTATAAATGTCTCAAGTTTATCCCTCTTTATGGCTAAGTAGTACTGTATTATATATTTTTTTAAAATCCACATCATTTTTATCCATTCCTCAGTTAATGGGAATCTGGGTTTTTTCCCAAGATTTAGTTATTACAAATTGTGCTGCTAAACGTGGGTGCACATTTTTAATTCTTTTGAGAAGTTAGCCAGAAGGGAAACAACTGGGTCAAATGGGACCTCTGATCCTAGTTTTACGGGGAATCTCTACATTGATTTCCATAGTGGTTGCACCAGTCCACATTCCCACCAATAGTGAAAAAGTGTTCACAGCCTCAACAGCAGTTGTTATTGGTTGATTTCTTGATGATACCGATTCTTTCTGCGATGAGATGGAATCTCGGTGTTGTTTTAATTTGCATCTCTATAATAACCAATGGTGGTCAACATTTTTTCATGTATTTATTTGCCATTTGTGTTTCTTCATTTAAGAAATGGCAAACACCAACACTATACACAGATTAGCTCCCATAGATAATAGTTTGCAAATGACCTCATTGAAATATGAGATTACTTCAAATCTGAGATAAAATATCTCTACTATATGCTTTGAAATTCTTTATGAAGTGAGAATTTGATCTTTGAACTTTGGTAAAATTTAGAACCAAAAATTACTAATCTCCCCTGCTGATGTAATACCTTCTTCAATGTCAAAAAATAGAATCATAAAATTATATACAAAAGTAGTCTAAAAGTTTAAAATATGCAGCATCATCTTTTGGATTAAATCATGCAGAGCCATAAATATAATAAAAAAACTTCATGTGTTGTAAGACTCAATAAGTTAGTAAAAATATAATTTAATAGGATGTTAAATAAAGCATTTTATTTTTTCCCAAGAGACATAAGTAGTATTTTATCTTTCTGAAATAACTTTAGTTGATGCTGTCCCAGGAAGAATATATTCATACAGGAATAAAATATAGTTTTACAGAATGAACCTGCTCGCTAGCTCTTGTGTTCCTGTCTCAGGTTGACTTCCATGTTTGAAGCCTGAAAGCACCAGGGCAATGAGTGTCTATCCATGGCACACAGAAGTGGCTATCCGGCTCTTAGGACTTCCCCTCCCATTCAGTGAAGAGGAAACACGCGTCTAAGCACAAATATTCAAAAAGGCCGAGGGAATATGTTTGACTATATCTTTCCAAAGTTATTTAGCTATTTGCTTGCACAGTTATAATTTCTGACTTTTAGGTAAGAAAAATATCATAAATACTTGAAAACTTCACCTTGAAGAAGAGTACTAGAGAATTTAAATTGACCTCAATAGTGAAAGTATATAGGCCATTTATTATTGATTGAATTCTCTTTGTGAGAAATTTTGTGATTAACATTAATAATAAGTTCATAATAGAGTGATTTATGAAATATTTCTGAATTCTATTAAAATCTTTCCATGTGCAGTATACAAGTGAGATAAAATTAAAATACTGTCTTTGTGCTATTGATTCATATAATTATTCCACGATCTGGCTTTTCTACATCATATGCTTTTCATCTATAAAAGTATTTCACTTCTAAATGATCAAACATAATATTGCAAATTATATTTTTATAATTCATGTAATTTAATATATGATAGTTTACAGTATATTCATTTTTATGAATGTTTATACAATATTAATAAATTGCAGGTGTGAGCACTTAATACAAAATGTTGATTTTATGAAAAACTATAGAATGACAATATTGCACTTTCATAATTTCTTTCTAATTAATCCTTAGGATTTTTGTATCAAAGATATACATTTTGAAAATGTTGAAAAACTTCAAGTTAACATATGTTCAATCCTGAAAAAAAATCAAAGCAAAATAGACTCAGGAAAGTACAGTGACAGAGAAACTTTCCAGTCACACTTGTGCAGCATAACTATTTTAAATCTTCCTCCATTTCTTTGAAATTTTATTATGCGACCTGTTTGCAGTCTCATTAGACAAAAGTTGTCACTGTATATGTGTGTTTATGTACTATTTTGTAATTTAATTTTTAGAACTATGGCAGTTTAATACATGTGCAGGCTAATCAGTATTTATTAAAATTATTCTTAACTGTGCATTTAATTATATCTATATAAAATGTATTTACTCATCAATCTAAAATATTTGCAACTTTGCAAAAAGTTATAGTCAAAATGCAAAGTTAAAATAACTATTCTTGTATTCATCTAATTGCTGTAATAGAATTAGTATTATATATTTGTGGCAGGTTTTTTGAGTCAATGTTTATCATGTGTTTAAATATCTCAATAAGCACAGCCAAAAATACACTAAGAAAAGAATTTAAAATAATGTATATCCTATTGGCAGATGATTTCCTTGCTAAATCAGCACTAGAGATTAGTACACAGTCTTAAAATCTATGTTTCATTTAAAGATGTAGAAATGGAGACTATTCAATAGTGTTTGACTATTTGACAACTTGTTACGTTGATCTTTTACATTAGTTTATTTTGCACTTATTGATTAGTATTTGTCAATGTCCCAGACAATTTTAGATGGCTTGTACATACAGAAATTTTGAAAAGAATTTAAAAATAAAGACTTTTACCTAAGTATGGAATGTGTAAATGAACCATAGAAGGAAGTTCAGAATCTGTGGACTAGTAGAATGAGGAGGAGTAACAGCCAACTCTGATCTGAAATGACCAAGAAAGAAACGTCAAAAAACCCAAGGGCATATCATTTATGTGCAGAGCACCACCTAAGGGAAGCTCTGGCCTTAAATCAGGCTTTCCTTAGAAGACTGAAGAATAACACACACCTTGCTATCTCTGTCAATTGTTTACATTGTCTACCCTTAACTTACCAGTAAGCAAGTAAGCTTAGAAAATAGTGGAGCTAGAATGAGAATGGATGCTCAGAATTAAGCAAATGTCTCCTTCTAGTGATAGTAAGATTTTCAGAGACTCATGATCATGTTATCTCTCTCCATTTCTTTGTTATAGTTATTTCTATGTCAAATTTAACAAACTTTTGAAATATATGACATACATGTGTTTTCCAAATGTATTACTTATTTTTTAGGTTTGAGGATTTCTCACATACCAAAATCACTCACTTTAAGTCAGCAACTCAATCAATTTTTGTGATATCTAACCTCTGTTTCAAGGAAAAAAATGTACACAAATACACACACATTATGCCACCTCGATTATTAATTTGGGTTACTTTGTTTTCTACATGATGGATTTTAGTCGCAGTCCTATCTATTTAGGAGATACAGCATAAAATTAGAAATGATTTTCTGGAGCTTGTGTTCAAAGACATAAATGATGTGATCACAATATAAGGTGTGTGTTTAAATTTAAAAAAAAATATGTATTGTAGCAAATACTGAAAATTATCCTCCTCAGAATACTTCCCCTGTCTTTGAACACTTATTCCATTGTTCTTGCCACTTTCTGAAGCAGTTCTGGAAGTCCTCTCTCAAAAGTCTTTACAAGATGTGATTCAACACACAATGAATACTGCTGCTGAGTGCCACCCAACACATCCACATTATCTATGGGATCTGGCACCAGGCTACTTCTGACTCTACCCCTAAGTGAAAATGACCTTGAAAACTCAACTTTTTCAATCAGCACCAAGTCCAAACAAAAGAGTCTCAAGAAAGAGAACTTCCATTGTTGTTTTAGAAAGTGGCAAGAGTGATGCGATGAGTGTGTTTAAAGTAAGGGGGAGTATTTTAAGAGAAATTAAGTCCACTGCATCCTTTACTGCAATATCTTTTTTTCAAATTTAAACATTTACTATATATTTTGATCAGACCTTGTAGGTCATAATAAATATAATTGATTTATACTTCAGCAGAGATTCAATGAACCATTCTGGTACATTGAACATCTCCTTGAATAATTTACTGTTTGAAGACTGTTGAGGTTCATTACATCATTTTGTAGCAAATATTTTTATCAGATTTTTAATAAAGTTTGATGGAGGCACATAATTTGACCAAATGATTCTAGTTATTATCAAAGTCAAATAAAAGCAGTTTCATATAGACCTTGTACCATTGTTGTTTGTGGGAGTTTATTTATAATTATTCCAATAAAATACTCTTTTAGTGAATTTGTGGACAGATAGAGTACAAACTTGCAATGGAATCATGCTTATCAATAGGGAAGTATGTAGAGTTAAGACAATGAACAAAGATGAAAACATGGATTGATCTCTAATGGATAGTGCTAAGTGGAAGAAACTATACTCAAGTAGATACAAAAAGCAAAGTTTACTTTCACTGAGACTATATAAAAGAAACCTATGGCAAAAGAAAGAAGATCCGTGGTTTCTAAGGACTAGGCTATTAAAAAAGTTCATTCTACCAATGGACACAATGGAGCTTTCTCAGTGACAGACATATTCTACATCCTCAATATGAGAGCAGTGACATGACCTTGTAATTGGCATAAAAATTATTGTAAGATGGACCAGGGATATAGCTCAGTGGCACAGAGCCTGCCTGGCAAGCACAAAGTCATGAGTTTAATTCCTGTTATCAAAAAAATAATTGTAAGAGCCACAAAACACATAAAAAGTCTATGACACAATGGAATAATATTCAGACATTTAAAACCTATGGATTATTGTTATTTGTGATAAACATGGATTGAACAGGAGGTGATTATGCTAAGTGAAATAAACCAGAAATAGAAAGACAAGGACCATATGGACTCACTAAAACCCAGAATCTAAAATATGGAACTCAGCCAGGTGTGGTGGTGCACACTTGTAATTCCAGCACTCAGGAGGCTGAGGCAGAAGTATACTGTGAGTTTGAAATCAGCCTGGGCTACACAAGTGAGTTCATGGCCAGCCTGAATGGCATAGTGAAACTCTGTTTCAAAAAGACAAAATAATAATAATAATAATAATAATTATTATTATTATTATTATAATAAAATAAAATGTAGAACTCATAGATGTTGATAGTAGAAGGGTTGTTACCAGAGGCTAGGGACCAGCAATCAAAGCAGCAGAGACAGCATATGAAGAAGTTTATCTGTGGGCACCACATTAAAATTAAAGAGCACTGAGAAGATCTGGGGTTAAGAAAAATGATGATAGATAATGATAATATGTTTAAATAAATCTACAAAAAAGAATTTGAGTGTTTTATTAAAAATAAACAATAATCGTTCTAGAATTGAGACATGGTTAATCTTATTTCAATATAGCACAAAGTACATATGCAAAAATATGTACAATAACAATTGCTATCTTTTCATGATGAATTAAATATAAATGTAATTTAAAATTAAAAAAATTCGTGATCCGTCCAGTTTTGGTCATCAATGGATAAATTAAGAAGTGGAACAGGAACCACAGTTTTAAGGGCTAATGAATAGGAATACTACAAAATTCTTTTCTAAAAGATAAACTTAGTTACATATGATTCTAATAAATGTCTATGAGAAAAACATATTTTGAGCACAACATAGACAAACTAATGGAAAGAAAGGAACACAAGAAAATTTTAAGTGCACTCATTTAAAATAGACATATAATTTAAAAAGAACAATGATGAGACTGAGAATTGAATCTCAAAAATTACAGAAAATTGAAGACAATTGAGTGCTATTTAAAGTGCTAAATACAGTAATATTGTTTAGAATTCTAAAGTCATGAAAAAATCATTCAAAGTAATGTTTTTCTACACATAAAATCAATAAAAATTCATTACCATTCTCTTTAATTACCAAATGTTAATTTTCAGCCTAAAATAAGTAATTCTTTGTGGAGTCTTGGAAACACAAGAGGTTTAAAATTATCTAGAAGCAATAAATATGTTCATAAATACTATATAATTTGGATTATTTTAATAAAAACAAAAATTGCCGTATACATGGCATGAAAGATTAAAAATTTGAAAGTTAAAAAAGTATGTAATAAATTATTTAAGTGGCAAATAGCTAACTATAAGAACTACCTAACATAGTTTTCAAGTAAGCACAAAAACAATAAAATAAAATGTAAAAGTAAAACATAACTATAGATGAGAAAATTTAATAATAAATTTTCATGTAACTTAACAGGAAAAAAAGGAAAATCATTATATTCTCTCCTGTCTCATCTAACATTTTATAAATGAAGTATATGCTCAAAAGCTGCCCTTACAAATTAAAATGTTTTAAAAATCTTAAAGAAATTAGGAAAAATCAAAGGAGATATACTTGTAACTGACAAGTACAATTAAACAATGACAAACATAATCAAGATTGATATATTTGTGCAGCACAGCTTTTGTTAACCTACTTATAGTTGTGATGGTTAGGTATTTAAGACAGAGAAGCCAGTGTGATATATATGGGAAACCTTAGGTTGTTGAGATTTTGTTGAAACTCTCATAAAAATACATTTGTTCATATTTTCATAAGCTTATGAATGCTTGCATTTCATTTACCTCTTTTTAAATGTTACACTTCCTTATTGTTATGGAACGATTTAAGTCATTTAGAAACAATTAAATATTTAAAATAATCATCATATTTTCAGGAATAATCCTCTGGTGTATATGACAGTTCCATTTTATTATTCCAAAAGAATAAATCATGTAAAACACTTAATATTTGTGACAAATGTTCAACTATTAATATATTCTACTTCTGTTTAACTATGTGTGCATGAAAAATTTATGTCTTTAATTATCTACATTTGCAGTTGATGAGAAAGACAAATCACCAAGTAGTAGCTGCAATCAATGTTGTCAGAAAAGAAAGCAAGGCTCTGTATCTTTTACTATTTAATTTGCTGAGCCCTCTATCTATTTTTAATATAGTAGTTCTTGATGTATTGCATTTCTTGGATACTTATTCATAGCAAAAACATATGAGGAAAATTAAATATTGATGTTCAAAGTAGGATAGTTGCAGTATTTCATTGCCTTTTACCAAATATGCAATATTTCTACTTGCCAGGATATTTTCTGTTGTTGAAAGATTATTTTTCTTCTCATTCCAAAAGAAATCCAAAAAGTCATTTTGAAATATATTTAACTAGGGCCAGCAGTTTGGCTCAGTGGCTTAAGCACCTGCCTGGCTGGTATGAGGTTGAGAGTTCAAACCAAAGTACTGCAAATAAATAAAATAAAATAAAATATATTTAATTGTTATGAAACCTTTTACTTCTTTTCAGAAGCAAGTAGGCATGAAATAGAAATGAACTGTTGACACAATTTTCTGTTCCTTGTGACAAAGTCAATGATTTCACTGTTTTAAAATGAATTATTTTGTATTTTAGAAACAAAGCTGTAACCCATGCAACAAGGGCAGAACATTTGATGATAAAAAGTTAACTTTTTATCTCATCCTAGTTTTCTTTATCAGCATTAGTGAAAAATTCAAAACTAGAAGAATTGATATTGAGAATAGATCAACAAAGAGATAAATTTTTATATGATTACCTTAGCCATAAGTAAAATTTCTAGAAATCTTCAGTTTGGCATGAAACACATTCATCAATTTTATATCTTAAAAACTTGAAAATTGGTCTAAGCAGATTTTCTTTGAAATATAGCAGTAGTATCTGCAGACAGCTCAACTACACTGTCCAGCTCTCTTGTAGACTCTTCTACATTATAGGTCACTGTAAGACAGAAATGGATGTGAATGCATGGATCACCAATTAGTTTTCTCAATGATTTAACTAGTAAATCTCAAAAAATTCTCCGCTGGACCAAGAAAAAGAAAAAGAAAAAAGAAAAAAAAAAAAAAGAAAAAAAAAGAAAAAAGAAAGCTTATTTAGAAGTAAAACAAATGAATCAATGTAAAAGAAACTGTATGCCATGAAAATACTACTGAATGTTTTTCAAGCCATTTTAGAGAATTTATCAATGAAGAGAAACTTATTGTTATGAATTCCCAGCAGTGGGAATGAAACTCGTCTTGTGAATGGCGAGACAACATGACAGTCCTCCATCTTTCCGTAACCACTTGAAGCTTCCTGACCACATAAGCAAAATGAAATGCATCTAAATCTTGAAGATGTAAAATACAAATGTTTTTATGTTGCAAATAATTGTGCAAAAATCCAGATGGCTAGGTTTTAGGAAGATAAAGGAAACTAACAAAAATATCAAGCAAAGACACCATGAAATTGTTTTATCTGAGATAGTTATGAAACACAGTTAAAATTAAAAAGAAAAATAAGAAGATAAGTAAAATTATGCAAATAATAAATATGTTAAATATGTGAAATGTGATATATGATACTATAAGAACTTTGAATCCATTGAAAGGTGTATACTGCCAGTCTCATTTGTAATGTAAGATAGAAAACTCACAGAACTAAATGGCCTGTCCTATATCACACATCTTTTAATTGATAGATTCAGGGTTGAAATGCAGCCTAACACCATACCTTGCTCTCTAGATGGAGTATAACATTAATGAGACTCTGTATTGGGGATAAAATAATGGTAATGGAGGCACTGAAGGCATATATTTCTGATTTTTAACATTCACATGAACAAGAATTAAAATACAGGGCTGGAAGGAAGTCATGAAATCAAATTCTCAACAACTGTGTAAAAGGTAGTACAGTATTAGAATTTAAATCTACTGTCAGTCATTAGTTTATTTTATAAATAAATGAATACATAAGAAATGCACTAATGGTTATAGCATATTACTTACATTGATTTAACTATTTCTTCTGTTACTTAAAAGATTAAGTTTAAAAAGTGTGTGTGCTTATACAAAATGCTTTTTATATACCAGATACTATATTACATGGGAGGATTCTGATATAATTTAGAGTTATTTGTTGTTTAAGCAATTCATGAAGTTATTTGAAAGATAGGCAAAATTAATTTTCAATATGATAGTAACAATTTTGGATATAGTGTGTTGTGCAATTTTTCATATTATGTGATATATACATCTATATCTCAATATGCAAAGGATCTATGCTTATGTTTATTAGGGCATATGCATATATAAATACATAAAATATATACATATGCAATATATGTACATTTATTATCATATGCTTCTTTTTCTCACACTTAGTTTCAGAAATAAAATTTACAAATAACTGTAAGTATATTTGTACATTGTATTGCACAGTTAATTCCTTTGTATATGACTACTTAACTCTATCTTACCCATAAAATACTGAAATTCACCCCAGGTTAATAAATTAATTCTAATAGTTACAAATCTTATGAATGCAGTCTTTCCATTTAGTCAGACATGCATGACTGTGTAAGTCTGACTGGCTGCCATTGCAAGATACCTTAGGCTGCTTATATAACTAAAATTCACAACTCGATTTTCTGGAGGGAAAAAGTCCAAAATCAGCTTCCCACAAGATTATTTTCTTAACCTGCTCTCCTTGGTTTGGAGGTGATTGCTTTCTTGGTAAGCTTTTATCTGACTTTTACTCTGTGCACATGCAGCTGTTCTTACAAGAACAACTATCATTTGGGTCAGGGTCTAAACTTATGACTTCATTTATCCTTAATTACCACTTTAAAGTTAGTATGTCGACGTGTACTGTTGAGAGCTAGGGAATCAAAACTGGAATTTAAGAGTAACGAAATCCAATACAGAACAATGAAAAATACAGGACACAGTTAATTCAATAATCATGTAAAAACATGCACACATTCAAAAATAGATTGTCAATTGTTTTGAAATAAACTGTTTGATATAATTTCTTTCATCATGCTTTTTTGCTGAGCTGTACTTTGATAAACTATTAAAAAAACAAGTTGGCATTGGCATTGGTTTGATTAATTCTTTAAAATTAGTACATAATAGTACACTGTACAGATTTTTTCGACAGGGTGCCTTAGTGAATAACATAGAATGTGTAACCTACTTCTATTGCATGTCATGTTTGAAGTAGTAAATACCTTTATAAACACACTTATATATATGGGACCTTTTAGAGTTTTATAACAAATTCTCAAAAAGTGTGATTGATGGATCAAAGGCTTTTGTATTTTAGTTTTAGAAGAAATTACAAAATTGATTTTTATAAGCTGGTGAATTTGGCATTTCTACCAAATATTATACAACAATCTTTATCAAGATTTCATAGTAATAGGGCTTACTACTTTTTTATATTTTAAATCATTGTTTAGTTACTTAGATTTAAGTTACAGCATTAGTGAATTTATTACTGAATTTTACCATTCTTTTCCAGACTTGAATTTGCTTCTCTGAAAACTGAAACATATGCCTTTTATTTGGATTTATATGAATTTTTCTTGTCAATTTACAATAATTTAAAGATGATGCATAACTCTGTAACTAATGCTTACTTTAAATTATTTGCCAGGAATCTATCTCAGCAGGTTGTTGAGAAGGCGAATAGTAACTTTCTTGGAAAGAAGTTTATAATTTAAGAAGTTATTTAAGGATCAAACTTGACATAGAAAGAAGGTTGGTGACAAACAGTAAGAAGAGTGCAAAACTCCATAGTTTTATGGGATGAGACATTGAAAGATAAAGAAACCTCAAGCTTGTGACTTTTTACCCCAAAAGACATTTACCAAATTGTAGTGAATTACACAAAAGTGGAATCTAAAGAGTCAGGCTATAAATTTTCTCATACTGGCAGTTAAAAAACAAAAACCTGACAAAGCAAAGGCCCTAACAAATGAATAAGAAAGTCCTACAAACTGTGATACATTTTTTTTCTTCCTCATGATTCTATTTTTTTAATAGAAGAAAAGTAAGAAATCAAAGCAAAACAATTTCACAACCATGCAATAGGAGAGTAACAATAATCAGCACATTGCATTTGTTATTTTCACAGCAGTTGTTTAGGGTATAAAATATAGACATGAAACATTGTCCAGAAAATTATTAGCACAAAGCTTTTGCCTCAATGAATCAAGAAAAACCAGCTATATGACTATCTATTTTATTATGATTGCTCTATTATTTTCAAATAAACATTTCACATTAAAAATGAAATCTGAAGATGACCCTGTGAAAACTACTTTTCACTCAAAATTATTTTCCTTTAACTGTCTTAACTAATTTTTTATATACACAGATTTTCTTTCAATTAATCACGTAAGTGCAACAATGTGATGGTTACATATGTGTGACTTATTTAGTTCACTGAGAACTATATTGTCAAGGAGCAACCATTTAAGACTGAAAATATCTAGTTCATCATTCTTTATAGCTGAGTAGTATTCCATTATATAGAAATACCACATCTTTTTTGTGCTTTCCGCAGTCGAGGGGCATTTAGGTTGTTTCCAAAATCTATCTATTATGAACTGGGCAGCTATAAACATAGGTGTACACATACCACTGTGGCAGGATGTTTTTAATTCTTTTGGGAAGGTATCCAGAAGGGGAATAGCTGGGTCAAATGGAACCTCCAATCCTAGCTTTTTGAGGAATCTCCACATTGACTTCCACAGTGGTTGCACCAGCCTGCATTCCCACCAACAGTGGAGAAGGGTTCCCTTTTCTCCACAGTTTCTCCAGCATTTGTTATTGGTTGACTTCTTAATACTAGCCATTCTTTCTGGAGTGAGGTGTACTCTTAGTGTTACTCTCATTTGCATCTCTCGAATGGCCAGTGCTGTTGAACATTTTTTCACGTATTTATTTGCTGTTTGTACTTCTTCATCTGAAAACTGTGTGTTCATCTCATATGGCCGTTTTTGGATTGGGTCTTTAAATCTTGGAGGATGGATTTTTTTAAGTTCTTTATATGTTTTCAATAGTAATCTTTTATCTGAAGGACAACTGGCAAACATTTTCTCCCAGATTGTGGGTAGTCTCTTCACACTGTTGGTGGTTTCTCTTGCTGTGCAAAAGCTTTTCAACAGGATGAGATCCCATTCATTGATTCTTTGCAATAGGTCCTGTGCAGTCTTGCTTTTATTCATAAAGTCTTTGCCTACA